>RQTK01000173.1:319276-356649 GCA_003991915.1 Elysia chlorotica
TTGTTATTATTATTGTTATTATTATTATTATTATTATTATTATTATTATTATTATTATTATTATTATTATTACTATTATTAGGGGGATCAATAACAACAGTAATAATTTCAACCCTCAATATGTCTCTTTCATTGAATTTGTTTTTAAAGTAGTATGGCCTTTAGACAATTTTATTAACTCAGTTATTTTGCCTCCTCCACATGAGACCTGACAGAATAACTTGACGGAATATTACAACGCTCTGGATTCAGCCAACATGATGCTTGTGTTTGCCAGGTAGGGTAATTGCTGTTTGAATAGCATGACTCTTTCTTGTTTGGTAGCCAAAAAGCTATCCAAATTTTTTGTATTTTCATAATTTTTGAAAGATAGATTTTTTACTCTGTGACAGGTATTGTGGTTTAGAAATATTAGTTAGGATAGATTTGTATGTTTGTTATGATTGAAACTAAGATGGCTTTCAATATTACTTTTCACTGTTTGGATTTTAGGCATTTATGTCTGTTTTTAAACTTTCTGTCACATTTAATTGTTTTGTTTTGTTTTCTTGCTGCTTCGTTCTGTCCATTGTCTTGTGATGATAATATTTTGCAGTTTTTCTCTTAAGATCTTCTCACCAAACATGGATAGATTGATAAGAGTAAATAATAATTAAAAGTTTTTTGTTTACCTGCTTTTTAGATTTATCTTATCTGTGATCATGAAAAATCTATCCCATTAATTTTCTGATTTTGTGTTGTTTTCTTTTCCATAACTAACCTTTAGCATGCTTCAGGAGCGAAGAATTTACATGATGTCCAAGAGACTTAACAGACTAACGTCATGCATATATGCTGCCGAGGCCCTACTGTTTCCTCTGAACTGGTAACATTTTTTTACCCGGATATTCATGTTCTTTCATTTTTATATTACTCCAAATCTTTCGTTTTTCCGACATTATACAAGTGAAATGACAAAAAGTTGGCTAGATCTTGAAAAGGGCTATTGTTTATTGGTAACTGAAACCCCAGTTATTAATGAAGATAGTGAGTAACACATATCCATCGCACATACTACATACTGCATTAGTTTTGATTACATGGCCACTGTGAAACTCTTCTAACCTGTGTTAATTTCTGCTTCCTTTTCAGGCAACACACTTTCATTCCTGTGTTACCAGGCCATGTTATCGAGTGTCTTGGGTAAGTGATTTCTAGTTGTTGTTTTTTTTCAAGATTTTCTCCCAACTAAAATTTCCTTTTGTTATCCCTACAGTGAAACGAACTTATTTATGCTAACTCAAAGACTTTTTTAGTTTCAAAAGCTTGGATTTAGTGAGGACAAATTTCTCACATAAATGAATACCCTATAAATTAATCTAAATACTTAAACCATATAAGGCACCTTACTTATATCTATTTCGCATAGTAAGTCCTTTAAAAGCCAATATGAGAATCAAAGGGGATTCTAAAGTTTGCTGTTATTCCACTGCCAATTTTGGCAATGGACTTGATGTGATTGGGGAATTTTTATGCAAATTAACTTATGAGGTGATGGGCAAATTGGGGTTAAAACTTTACATAGGCAAACATTTTCATGAGCTGTGTGTAATCCATCATCTGAAAAAAATTATAAGAATCAAAGTAGTAACATTGAGATAAAAGCTGCTGGTACTACATGGGCCAAACTGAAGATGACTAGCCAGATCCGAGTTCGGTGGAGGGGATTCGCTGCGGCCCTATGTTCCACAGGGAATCAAGAGGCTTAAACTAAACAAAACAAAGTAGTAACATGATGGTGGGAGGGAGACTGTTATAAGTGGCATGTTTTTGTGTTGATCAGGTACAGATCTAGACGTAACTTTCAATCATGTTTTGATTTTATCATTAATTATTTGCAGCAATGTCTGTACATTATTATACATTATATGCATATCCGCAAATCAACTCCTGAAAAAATATCCATTTATACTAAATTCAATTGTGGAAGGGTTTGTGCTTAGTTATGTTCAAATTGTCAATGGGTGCAAATTAACTAAAACATTATTTTGTTTTTTTTCTTTTCAGTTTAATGACACCTTACATAATAGGTATCCATGGAAATCTTGTTTCGGTAAGATCTGACTTGATGTTTTTAAGTTAAGAATTTTTGTTTTGTTTGGTTAAAAATCAAAGTAGTATAAGATATTGTTGATAACTCTTCAAACGCAACATCGGTTACATCAAACTATAGTTGGTCAACCCTTGTGATGTCTCCTCTCTTACCAGAATTTCCGATGCACTCAGAGAACAAGGGAAGCTTTTATAATTATTCAGTCTAAAAATGCCACCAGTGGCCACTTTATATTCAATGTTACATCTAACTATAGTTGTTCAGCCCCTTGTGATGTCTCCTCTCTCTTATCTCCATCCACTTGCGTTCCCTACTGGTTGGGTCGGTGTGAGTATAATGTGACCGGCTGAGACAGGAGTCATGGTATCCCCACCCTGTCTCGTGTGTGGCAGCACATAAAATTGTCAGACGTCTGTCTTGGGGCCCGTCCACAATATAGCCTATACAGTGCTGCTGTTGGACGTTAAACCCAACCACCCAACCAACCAACCTATCTCCATCCACAGAGGTTGGATGAGTTGCAGGAAGACCTGGAGGACGCAGTCTTTGTGGACCTGGATTCCAACACAGTCACCTCTGAACATAATGATCTGAACCGGCTGCCGTGGAACGTGGTGAGTTGGGAAACTTGATTTAATTTGGGCTCAGTGGGTTGAATTGAATATTTCTTAATTCAATTTGTAAATACAAAAAGTAAGGTTGGTACCATGCTCTATAGCAGATTGTATTGTTAAAAGTGCAAGAATAGAACGACTTTTCCCAGGAAATGCCTAAAATCTCAAATCAATGCTTGTTGATATTACATTAAATTTTGGTATGCTACCTTGGATATCTAATTACTTATAACTTCAAAGCTTGATCTCATTGTCATTGCATGAAAATACTGCAATCATGAGTTCATTTCCAATTTGTTACTCTTCCTCCTTTCAGGTCAGTGCACTGAAAAAAGACTTGAAAGCTGAGAAACTGAGAGACTCCATGACAAAGTCCGGCGACGCCCTCTCGATGGCTTTTCTCAAAGCTCTGGTCAGACTCATAGGTAAAAAAAAAGAACAGCTTTTTATAATTGTATATATATTTTTTTTTTTTTTTTTGGTTTTTTTTGTTGTGTGGGGGGGGGGGGTATTTATTAATAATATTGATATTATATTTTCATTTTCCTGAATTATCATATGTGTAGCTGCTGGGGAAAGGGATAGATTATCAGAAAATTCCTAATAAAAAATTATATCAGTATTTGAAAGTTCTAAAAGTCTATAAAACAATACAATACATTAACCAAAGACTTCTCCAACCCTTTTCTGTGCTTTTACACATAGATTTTAAGATTTAAAGGCTCGTTAATAAATCTTCAATAGTAACACTCTCTAAGATCCCGACCTTACTACCACTGCGCACCTACCCATAATCAATTAATTTACATGTTGTGTACCGTTTTGTATTTTTAGAGCTGCACTATACCTATTTCTGTATCTTTTTATTGGTGCCCTGCACCTACCCATAGGCTTAAGCTATGTGGATTTACCCTGATTCTATTGCTCTTTTTCTTCCAGGAGGTTACAAGGACGCACTGAAACAGGAACCTGGCGAGCCTGTGACTTTCGATGAGAAATGTTTTATTCGATCGAGACCCTCTAACTCCTTCCACGTGTACCTGGAGGGGATGCTTTCTCTGCAGCTGTTTCAAGAGGTTCGAAGTCCGAATGTTTTTTTGGGTTTTTGTTTTTTTTGTTTTTTTTTCGCTTACCTTGGCGAGTTTTGGTGGTTTCAGGTTTTTATATTTTACATCTTTGTTTAATTAATTTTTGTTGTGTGTAATTATATATGTTATTTTTTGTGGGTGTGTCAAAAAAGAATTTTATTTGGACTTTTTCTTTTTTTTTATCTTTAAATAATATTGACAAAGGGATTCAATAATTTGGTAATTTGAAAGAGGGAAGGCTCTATCAGTTGAAAACTAGAATGTAGAATGGAAATACAAAGTGAAAGTGTAAAATGGGATTACCTGACTGGATACATGTGAGCTTTGTTGTTGGTGCTGTTGTCGTACCTCGAAGTGGTCATAGTTACCGCTGCTGTTGTTGTTGTTGGTGTAGTTTTTATTTGCCCTTTGTTGTTTTCAGGTACTCAAAAAGTGATCTAATTTTTCAGTCCTTTATAAATATGAACTTTTTTGTATTGGTATTGTAATTTTAGAAGAGGTGGATTTTATTTTTTTAAGTTAAATCATGCTTTTATCTTGTACTTTCAGTTCATCCAGGGAAGAATAGAGTCCCTCAACACTGGCACTAGAGTGCATGACATATTTGAACAGCAAGCAGAACTTTATGCTGAAAGACATGGAAAGGTGAAAAAAATGACAGTATGGTAGTAAATGTTCTAATTATGATTATAATAGTAATAATAATAATAATAATAATAATAATAATAATATTATTTTTTGCCATGATTTATCTTCTTTATGGAACCACAATTTATATTTCTCCAAAATAAAGACATTAATTAATATGAAATTGTTTTATCAAATCTCCAGTAAGTTCTGTTGCTTGCACTTTAGTTACTATGTCTCTATGGTTTTATGCTAAGGATGTTTCAGTTGACTTCCTCTTCATTTTGTTTTCACAGAAGAAAAACAGAAGTAACTTCAAAGACTTGAAAGTCAAGGTAAAATAAAAGGATTGTTTTATGAATTTGTTTAAAAGTTTTAATGCTTTTTGTTTCGCTTTACACTAGTATTGATATTTTGATAACACTTTTAGGATAAGTTTTGTTTACTTAGATGAATAGAAAGCTAATTCAGTGTTTCAAAGTAAGTAAGTCATCATTTTAAGTTAACTAACAAATGTTGGCATGTTTTAGGTGTAATCATCAGTTGTATTTAATAGATAATGGTTATATACCATTAAATTACAGGAGAATCTGTATCACACAAAATATGTTTGAATAAAAAAATTTCACTTTATCTTTACTTTACTTGAAATTGGATGGTGTACTTGTCAAATTAAATCCCGATTCAACCACGTAGACTACCAGTTGTTGAGTGGGACAATTTCCTTTTTTTTTTGCTTTTTTGAATTGCAGTGATTTAAAACGTTAATTACGAAAAAGATAGTATACTTAATTGTATTATTTTAAAATCATTTTTTATCCAAAAATCATGTCATTTTGATTAAATGTAGGAATCAAAAGTTTTAGAATGTCAAGAAAATCCTTGTTAAATCCTCCTGCATCCTCTTTTTTTCTATTCGCTTCAATTGATTTGCATGAAAAGCTTCAAGGATTTGTTCATTTTTAGTCACGGTTTTTGCTTTCTGAGCAATGCGTACAAGGCCAGAGTTGCCTTTTCTATTCTATTCTATTCTATGTTTACTGACAATTAGCAACTTTTTACTAATGAACAGGCAGCTCCGACCATTACTACTGCAGTTCACTCTGTAAGTTTCCCTACACTCGTTATTTCCCTTGAAACATATGTATGTATGTATGTATGTATGTATGTATGTATGTATGTAAGTATGTACGTACGTATGTATGTATGTATGTATGTATTTATGTATGTATGTATGTATGTATGTATGTATGTATGTATGTATGTATGTATGTATATATGATGAGATACTTACTGCGCAACCTTCAACCAAATCCTTACCCGTACAACCCTGTTCCCTCCCCCTGAAGCAGATCTGAATGTTCGTCATCACGTTGTACAGACTTCACATCCTGTGAGTGTAATCTTGAACCTCTGTTGTTTTTAACTGTATGATAATTGTGTTTCGGCACCATTTCGTGAATGTTCCGCCACCCACACCAATAATTATCAATATTGTTAATCGGTCGCTAGTCGCCAACTTGATCTCAGAGTCTGAGAAAATGTTTCACCTTTTACTGTAGTTTTTTTTTTTTGGTTGAAAAGAACAGACTACAAAGTCTCATTAGAGTTCACACATAAATTGAAGGTGTGTGGCATTTTTTATCAACTTGTATTGTAAGACTCGTATGAATGTGATGCTCAGTGAAAGAATATACAGGGGCCAAATTGCAAAAATTGAACTGCAACATATAGTTCAAGCTGTAGGATCAATAACTCAATGGATAAAAAATTCCATATTATTTTAAATACAGTCAAAGGAAAATACAAAAGCAAACAAGGAAACATTTTTTTTAAATACTAAATACCACCGTCTGGAGAAAGGATATTTTAGGATACGTTTATTTAAGGATACCAGCCATTGAGTTTCTAAGGCTCAGGGTATACCTCGGTTTTCTAAGGCTCAGGGTATACCTCAGTTCTGTGGGAATGGAAAAGAAATACGAAACACTTGTTACCCATTTCCACATCCCTATAATATTTCATAATAATCCTAAACTCTTTTTACATCTCACAAGTATACATTTGCAAAACTATAGCAACCTTTAATTGTTTTGCTTGTGGCAGTTTTGAAACCACATCAACCTATGGTTGATACCAGTACTACTTTCTCTGCTTATCATGTTATCCTTATATAAAAAAAACAACTAGTTAGAAACAATACCTCTGATTGGGAGCCCAACTCTCTACCCCCTCCTTCCCTCATTAACATGGAATTTTGGGCTAACCATCATATTTTCAAACTAATACGTATTTGTGATGTTGCTGTTATGTTTTAGCTCTAGGAGGTTAATTTTTATAATATGGAAAGTTTGATGGGTGAGTTAGCTGTTCCAAAATTTGTTTTTTTAAACAATCGCTGTCACTGCAAAAGATCTTCCAATAAGTTTTGCAGAAGGCAATAGTAATAATTTCCACAAACAACAAAAAGTTGCCGAGCTTACCTTGAAGCTATTCAGTCCCCGGCTTTTGTCTTAAATGTTTCACTGAAACCACACAAGGTGACTAAAGTTTTGATGTAACAAAATGGCATCAAAGTATGTAGATGAAAGCACAATATTGTTTTTTTCCATTAACATTTTTAATGTTTTTTGTTTTCTTCTGATTTTTCCGTGGTATTTAGTTTAACTTCCAGTGAAAATTTCTGTCATTCCAAGTTTTGATTTTATTTCTTTCAGTTTTATTTTAATTTTGTCCCTTTTCCACTCTTGTCATCACACAGTTATTAGGCAAATCAGCCTTGTTAGTTTAACCAATGCAAAATGTAATCTCTGAACACAAAGAGAATTCTTTGAGCAAAATAATGAGCAGTGTTGAGTTAGATTACTATTACTTCTTTTTTGTTGCGTTTCCTCATTTTCTTTTTGTTTTGTTTTTTTGGTTCTTTATTCACTTTGAAAAAATATTTTTAGTATCCTTATAATAAATTTTTGTTATTCCTGTTTTTTTATGTCAAATTCGCACTTTAAATTACAATAATCTGCCCACAGTTTTATGAACTCTTTGAGAGCTAAGATTAAGGTTACAAAAAGTTCATTGACTAATTATTGTTCCATTTTCCCCCTTTTTATTTTGTATCCCATCACGCTTTTTTACCCAACCCACAGCCCAACCCATTCATCCTGCTTCCACCAGTTTCACTTTTGCCATGAGCTTGAAAAGGGTAAGAAGCAATTAAAAGGAAAACTAGTTTTATTTTAATATGGTTGTTTTTTGTTTTTCTTGTCTAAAGACTATTGAGTATATTTAGAGTATAACGTATAAGGTGATAATGTCATTTCTAAATACAAGACTTTGCCCTGTATTTGTAAATAACTGCATTATTTGTTTATTATTAAATGTGTAATACATTTGTAGTTGCAGGACTTTATAAATACCGTCAAACCTGCCTGTCAACCACCTTTCCGTGGCAACCTCCTGTAGTGGCGACCATTTTTCATTGAACCCCTTGCATTTTTCCTCTATTTTGTTACTGCCCATCGCAATCACCTGCAAAACGTGACCGCGGGCAGCCTGTAGTCCATCCAAAACAGATAAGACCATGTTTAACGCAACCACCTGTTTGTTATGAAAGAAGAAAGGTTATTGTTTATTGAAACGACGCAATTCTAAATACAAGACTTAACCCTGTATTTGTATATAACTGCATTATTCCCTTGTTAATAAAATTTGTAATAGTTGCAGGACTTTATAAATATAGTCAAACCTGCCCTGCCAACCACCTGAAATGGCGACCATTTTTCATTGAATCTCATCCATTTTTCCTCTATTTTGTTACTGCCTATCAAGATCACCTGCATAACGCGACTGCAGGCAGCCTGTGGTCCGTCCAAAACAGATAAAATCATTTCCAACGCAACCACATTTTTGTTATCAAAGAAGAAATTTTGCAAAGTAAGGGTGTATATAAAGAAAGAGGAGGGGCGAGTGGAGAGGAAGAAATGGGTACTGGTACTGCAGACACTGACATTTTGTCTCTAGTGTCAAGGTAATATGATCAGAGTAAAAAAAGGGCAAATTTGGAGGAATGGTTGAGCAACAAGTTATAGGAGATTGTCTCCCTTTTCTGTGGGTCGGGCAACAAAGCACAGGCAGTGTGTTTTTTCTAGGGCTGTTCTGTGTTGTGGAGGATAGGGGTGGTCGTGAGCGAAACTTTATCTTGTAAGAGAGAATGTATGCAAAAAATGTAATGATATTGAAAGAATACAAAATGAAATGGAGGGAAAAGATGAATAGGAACGAAAATAGCTAGGAAATGAAAGACATACAAAGAAAAAAAAGAGTCGTAGGGGATAGAGAGAAACAGGCAGATAAATAGAGAGTGGGCGAGAGAGAATAGGCCTGTGGAGAGCTATGGAATATCGAAAGTTTAGTCATTGCAGTTAAGTAATGTAGAAACCGTGGAACTCGCCTACAGAGCAATAGGGAAAGTCTTGCAAGTTCTCAGTTGATTTTTGGTGGGGGCCATGGGCAGGTTTGACTGTATCGCATGAAATTGTGGAATTATAATAAAAGTTTCTTAGATAACAAGATGGTTATGCTTCTGAACTTCAATTTTGCTTATCTGCCTGTATAAGAAATGAGCTTGCAAATTAATTAACTAGAAAAGGGTACAAGCATTCTTGTATTCTTTATTCTATTATACTTACACCCATGTCTTGTAAAAAATTTGATATTGAGCTATGAGAAGTGTACATCCTCCAAAGTGGAGAATTTTGTAACAGGTTCATTATGAATTCTTCGGTTATTATTTTAGGGAGAATAGTATTCCAGGATAAGAAATGCATAGATCTAGCTATATAGAAGTTTGTTTTTATTTTTTTGTTGTTTTTAAAGATAAAGCAACCAGCTTCCAGTCACTTTTAAAATTTAAATGATAATTTTTTTCTGGCATGTAAAGCATTGTCTACTTTTTTTTTCCCTATAGACTTAGATTTTCTCTCTAAGGCTCTTTAAACTATTAAAAAAATAAATGCAATGATGACACATGTTTTTCATCAATTTAAAATTGCTCTGAAATTGTAACGAATTGTAAGATGTATACGTTTTAATTATACAAAGCAGTTATTTGGTTTTAAAAATTGCTACCTACAAAATGCTTGGTTTTCATCTGTATAAAAAAAAAAAAGATTGCATGTGCAACCTTCTCAAATTTACACTAGTGAAGGTTTTGTTTTAATTACCCATGATTTTTATCCCTATCACTCCTATCTTATAAAGTTATTTCAAGCATTATTAATTCGTCCTAAAAAAATTGTGTATGTAGACACAGAATACATGATGTTGATAAATTTCACTAACAGAGGAAAAGATGTAATTTTAAGTAAATATCCTTTCCTTTGGGCCTTTTTTTGTCTTTTTTACTTTATATGTCTTGTAGAATATTATGTTCAAAGTCTTTTTTTTTAGAGTAAAAATTGAAAAGTATTCCTCCTTAACTGCCTATTTTTTACCAGGAGTATTTTTTAAGAAAAAGTAAATGCATCATGTAGTGTAACTTATATTGTACTTTGTTTATTCATTTGGTATGCTTTAATTATACTCGGAATAGAAAGAAAATTACTTGACATAAAACTGTTCAAGCATTTACTTTACCACATTTCTATCTAACAGATAAAGAAACAGGGCAGAAGAGCCATCTCATCAGTGATGTCAGGGGTATGTTCAATAGTTTGGCATTTTACTTGGAAAAATAGTACTTGAACGGTTATTCCATTCATGGAACAGAAGAGGAATAAAATTGTGCATAATGGTTTTTACAATTTGAAGATAGAAAGGGTTTCTAAGTTTGACAAATAATTAAGAGGAATGGGTAACTTGATGTTTTATATATATATATATTGCAGAGCAGAGTGCAAAATCAGAATTAAATGGAATTTGGTAGGTGGGAATTGTCAGGGTAGATTTAAGAAGATATAGAATTTTTTGCATTAACAAAATCTAGATGAATACAGAATTATGTTTGTTTTGTTTATTTAACCCTACTATATCTCTTTAAAAAATACAAAAAGGTACATATACAAAATTAATTAGTTGGTTCAATATTGAGACTTTTTTGGGATTTCATTGAAAATAATCAAACTGCCTGTGTGTCAACCATGTTTTTACTGTCCATTTTCCAGTTAATGGTAGACTATGAAGACAAGAAGGGAGAGAGACTGAAAGACAGTGATGAAGGCCTGGCCAGCCCAATCCACCAAGCAGCGTCGCTTCCCAAGCTGAATGATCCAGAGCAAAAGGTCAGGTTTTTTTTTGAAATATGTTTGTCTTGGTTGTTTTATAATGATAATAATAATAACAGTAATAATAATAATAATAATAATAATAATAATAATAATAATAATGATGATTATACTGATAATAATGATAATGATGATAATAATAATAATAATAATAATGATTATACTGATAATAATGATAATGATGATAATAATAATAATAATAATAATGATTATACTGATAATAATGATAATGATGATAATAATAATAATAATAATAATGATTATACTGATAATAATGATAATGATGATAATAATAATAATAATAATAATGATTATACTGATAATAATGATAATGATGATAATAATAATAATAATAATAATGATTATACTGATAATAATGATAATGATGATAATAATAATAATAATAATAATGATTATACTGATAATAATGATAATGATGATAATAATAATAATAATAATAATGATTATACTGATAATAATGATAATGATGATAATAATAATAATAATAATAATGATTATACTGATAATAATGATAATGATGATAATAATAATAATAATAATAATGATTATACTGATAATAATGATAATGATGATAATAATAATAATAATAATAATAATAACAACAACAACAACAACAACAACAACAACAACAACAACAACAACAACAACAACAACAACAACAACAACAACAATAATAATAATTATGTTAATAATAATAATAACGACAACAAAAACAATAATAATGTTAATAATAATAATAATAATAATAATGAAGAGCATTATATGAGAGGTGTTATTCACCTATGTCTTGTGTTACTTTCTTGCAGAATGCTGCATCATCTGATAACTCCAAAGCGAAAGTTTCAATGAGGTGAGTTCAATAATGTTATTTTTTGACAAGAAGCTTAGGAATATAATCTTCTTTTTGCATTCCCAAATTAACTGAAAGATTTTTTTTGTAATAGAGAAAAGTAAACATCTCTGATCAAGAAAAAAAGACCGGCTTAAGAAATTTGTAAATGATCCAGACATTTTTTTTTTCGAATATGATTTTAATCTTGATTTTTCTTTGTTGTTTATTCATTTCATTAAAACTGTATGTTTTCTCTAGGATTCATTAGCCATTTATAAAAGAATAAATACAAAGAAAACAATTTTCAAGGTTGATTTAACAAGATAAAATTAATAGAATAGTCATATCTTTTAAGTCATGAGTTGCCTTACAGGGACCACTGATCTGATGAAATGTGTGTATTCTTTGTAGGAGAAAAGCTCTTTTATATATCCTAGGTTCCCTTGTAGGAACCTATACATTGATGGGTTCCAATACATATGTAAAGTCTTGACAGTGTGTAGAAACTCACCGAGGAGCTAGATAACAGAGAGTATTCTGAGAAGCCCTTCACCCCGCACTATTCCAAGTGCTTTGACTCTTAATTCCTAACATTCCTTTTTACATGGTGCCACAGAGATACAGAGCGCAGATGCTGGGACTACTATCTCCATCAACCACATTAAACTGATACCGACCCATGACCCATGTCAGGCAACAAATTTGTTGGTCTGATTTGGAGACAGAACAAGAGAAATCTTATTTTAAGCCACGCCCTCCATCACTAAAAACCACCTTGCCCCCCCCCCCGTACCCCTTTCACTTAGTAAATACCTTTAATCTAATCATTTTCTTCTTTTTTTTCAGGCCCATCAATTAGTAAATATCTTTAATTCAACAATTTTTTTTCCAGACCCAAGTCGGCCATCTTGACTCGAGAGAAGAGCCAGGACGACAGCGGGTTTTCCCTGAGCTACCAGAGTATGAACATGTCCCTGCTGGATGACTTTGACATTCAGGAGATTCTGCGCAAGTCGCCCAGTAGCGAGATTCTTAACAGACAAGTGAGTGACGTCAGACCAGAAAAAAAATATTGTCGGCTCTTCTCTTTTCTACTGAGGGGTTGGGTTGGGTTGTTTTAACGTCCAACAGCAGCACTATATAGGCTATATTGTGGACGGGCCCCAAGACGGACGTCGGACAATTTTATGTGCTGCCACACACGAGACAGGGCGGGGACACCATACTGACACCGACCCAACCAGTAGAGAACACAACAGCCAGGATTCGAACTCGGGACCTTTTGCATCGGAAGCCGATGTTCTACCCCTGGACCACCGCGCCCCCCTTATTTTCTACTGAAGCTCTATGGAAGAAAGAACCAATTTACAATTAAAATTGCACTTGATCTCTCCTTTGAAAATTATTTTTTGATTCTCTGTAGATATTAATAATTTTGTAAAACTTTTATGTTTTTTGTATGATCAGAGTGAAGGTTTTTTTTTTATTTGTTATGATTCAAAAGAAGATGTGTACCATAATATACCCCCCCCTCATCAGTCATTGTTCTTACAGTATTATTATTGCACGCTTTGTTTTTTTATTACACATGGAGCAAATTTATCGCCAGTTTTGTAAATCTTTTTTTTTTCATTTTATCAGCTATCTAACTACCAGTTGAACCCTTTGGAACTTTTTACTTAAGTCTCCCTGTCCAGCCTCTTGTGTCGCAGCACATAAAAATGTCAGATATTAGTTTTGGGGCCCGTCCACAAAATAGCCTCTATAGTGCTGACGTTGGACACTAAGCAACAAATTTAAACTCAATACGGTATACTGATTTTTTTTTTAAAGAGTCTACCAGTACCAAGGATTTTTCACAACCGTTGTTTCCTCCCCAGGATCCCAGCAGGCTGAGTTCCGCTTCCTCCAGCTCCTCCCTAGACGAGGGGGACAGGTCTGGTGCTCTATGCGCGTAACATTATTAAAACTTGGAAATAAAAACCTTAGTGGTGGACTAAAAATGTATAAGTATGAAATATATGACATTCAGAACAGTAAAAAATCAAATAAAAAATAATACATTTAGAAAGGTACAAGACATATTACCTAAAAGTTAATATTTAAGAATTTGTTTAAATAATCTTATACAATCATTGTATTTACAGTATTTATGTATATCTACACACACATACATAAACATATATATATATATATATATACATACATATATACATACATATATATATATATACATACATACATACTTACTGTATCCATGTATGTCATCTACACACACATACATAAACATATTATATATAATACACACACACACATAATAATTATGTTCCTTTACACATGTTGATTAATTAAAGATGTAAATTAAGTTTTGTCAAAGACATTTTTATAAATAGAATATATCAACGAAATCTAAATTTAACCTTAAAATTGTAAGATGAAAGCATAGGGTTGTTATGTATAAGGTTTAAGCTTAGTAAATTTATATCTGATAAAAGAAATATGTGTATAAAGTGTATATTGGAGTAGTTATAAATAAAATAAAAATTATTTAATTGAAAACTAAAATTAATTGCGTTCTATGACTTTGAGTAGGTGTTTAAAAAAAGATGATACTTAAGTTTTTGTTTAAAAGTTTGTTCATCTTCAAGATAGCGCATATGGTTTGGTAAATTATTCCAAATGTTTGGACCTTTGCAAGAAAATGAACGTTCCAAAACATCTACTGCAATCAGAGTGTTGTTGGTTCATCATTCTTGTTTTTTAAATATTTTGAATGCCACAAAATCCTAAGATCTATTTCCCTTCTTTTTTCTTTCACAGATCCAAAGAAAGTTGATCTTACCGAGAAGAAAACAGCATCTGGAGATAGTAGCCCTGCTGGAAAAGGTGTGGTCTGAGCTTGGTTTATCTAGTTTGATTGTTTTTATATTCCATTGACTGTAAAATGCTTTGAGAATTTCAAAGTAAGGGGGATGTTACGCAGAAATAAATGATTGATGAAGAAATCAAGAGCTTTGTCCAAATTTGATTTTCTGGCATAATATAATAATATGCTTGGATTTTTCACAAGCTAGGAAAAATTATGTCGGTTTGGAAAAGTTGAAGAAATGTATTTATTCATGATGAATTCTTTGGGTTTTTGTTTTTTTTTTAATCGTTTTTTTTTTGCTGTTGTTGGATATTTGATTTTTGTTTGTTTTTTTCATAATGTATATGATTCAGAGATGTAATTCTTCCTTCTTTATCTTCTCTCTCTATAGATAAACTTATTCGGCCGGGACAAACTGACAAACTCATCAGACCTGCCAAGTCCAACAGCGGCAGCAGTAAGAGCGCGGGCAAATCCAGCGCTTTGTCCCGCTTACTCTCCACCAGGAGGAGCAAAGATGCGCAGACTTCCGCTTCTCCAACCACTCCGCCGATATCAAACAACAGTGTCAAAGCTGCACCCGCCTTACCGAAGATCAAGGAGAGTTTTACAGGAGAGCCCGTGAAAGGAGAACAAGAAGAAGAAGGAGAAGCCTCTGTGAAGAAAGTTAAAGATTCCCCGTCTAACAACAATCCGAGCGAGGATCCATCACCTCTCCTCATAGACTTTGATACTGAGGAGACAAGTCCAGGGGAAAATCTGTTTGATCCTCTTGTTGCCGCGGTTACCAGCAGCACGCCAGCTTCCAGCACAGAACAGAAGTTCGCGGACCCTTGGCAAGCCCCATCAAGCTTGGATAATAAAGCCCAGGACTTTTCTAGTCTTGATATCTTTAGCAGCTTAGATCTTAACAACGCCCAGAAGTCGGCTGCTGCTAGTGAAACCAGCCTTGAAGGTTCCGATAATGCAAGGCCTGTGGTCGGCAGGACGGCTGTTTTACTAGGCACCCTAAGTCCCTTAACACCCTACTCCAGTCCGTCCGTGCGGCAGAGGACATCGGACAACAGCGAATCTTTTACTCAGCCGAGCTTCCACCAAAACTCTGCCAGCGAGCCAAGACCCCGTCAGATTCAGACGACAGGAGCTCCGATTTATCCCACAATCCCCCAGCTAACCCCGATAAGTCCGCCAGGAAATAACCCTCGTGCGGCTTTCATAACTCCAGCCTTCAGATCCCCTACCCTGGGATCACAGTCGAGGTACCCTTCCCCTCTGTTCACTCCCCAAGGGTTATCCTCTCCTATCATGCCCAGCCCAACCTATCCCAGCACCACGCCCAGTACAGATGGAAACCAATGGGTCAGCCCTTCACCCATGGCCAACTCTGGAGCCTTTGCGGTGTCCCCCGTACTTCCTGCACGGGCCGGAGATGGTCTCTCCGGAGTCACCACCAGTTCGGCTTCTCTGTCAAGCTGTTTCAGCGGCCGGCTAGAAGAGTCGCTGGAGTATCCACACCTGAAACCCTCACGCTCACCGCCACGGTCAGTTAGCCAGCGCCCTAGTAAGGCAGTGCCCGCTTCTCTGCAGAAACCGCAGCCGAGATGAAATGAAGTGACTTAGCTTGAATACACGGAACAAGTCACAGCACAGGAGGGAAGGATTTTTTTAAATTCCGTTAAAAGATTGGATAAGATAGAATTAGATAAACCTTTATTGACTCATTTGGAAATTTGCCTTAGTGGTACATGCATACATTTGGAATTGCAGCTGAGATAAAGCCACTGGGCTTGGAACCGCGGACCCATTCACAACACTGAGGGGCAGGATTTTTTTTTAGTTCCCTTATAAAGTTGGATAAGGTAAAATTAGATAAACATTTGTCTCATTGGGAAATTCGCCTTAGTCGTACATATATATACATACATACATTTGGAATCGCAGCTGAGATAAAGTCACTCGGCTTGCAACCATGGAATAAGTTACAATACAGAAGGGCAGGATTTTTTAAAATTCCGTTAAAAGATTGGATAAGATAAGATTAGATAAACCTTTATTGTTTCATTGGGAAATTTGCCTTAGCCGTACATATAAATTATATATATATATATGCAAACATTTGGAATCGCAGCTGAGATAAAGTCACTCGGCTTGCAACCACAGAACAAGTTACAATACAGGAGGGAAGGATTTTTTTTAATTCCGTTAAAAGATTGGATAAGATAAGATTAGAATAGAATTAGATAAACATTTATTGTTTCTTTGGGAAATTTGCCTTAGTGGTACATGCATACATTTGGAATTGCAGCTGAGATAAAGTCACTTGGCTTGCAACCACGGAACAAGTTACAATACAGGAGGGCAGGATTTTTTTTTGGTTCCCTTATAAAGTTTGATATGGTAAAATTAGATAAACTTTTATTGTCTCTTTGGGAAATTTGCCTTAGTCGTACATATATATATACATGCATACATTTGGAATCGCAGCTGAGATAAAGCCACTTGGCTTGCAACTGCAAAACAAGTTACAATACAGGAGGGCAGGATTTTCTTTATAGATCCCATATAACAACAAAAATAGACAAAACCCTGTATTATCCTATGTAGGGAAATTTGCCTTGGTTTTACTTATACATTTGGAATCGCAGCCGAGAGTCACTTGGCTTGGAACAGCAAAACAAGTTACGGTACAGGAGGGCGTTGTTGTTTGTTTTTTATCTTTAGTTCCCTTACATGATAAGATAAAATAAGACAAACTTTAATTATTCTCTAGATAAATTTGCATTGGTCACACATACCATCACTGTACTATGATTTTGGTATTAAGTCATTTACATTACTTTTGAGATAATCAATAACTACTGTTTCATTTCCTTACTTCTGCTTCAAATTGGGCACAAGTTTTTGTTAAAATAAAGCAAAAAACTATTATGATATTAGTGCATTTTCAATCTCAAAATTAGTTAGATAGATCTCTTTCATCTTTGCAATGATATTATTTTTATCACTTGCGTTTTGGCATAAGAGAGAAGTTATAGCTCCCTGGTGATATACATTTACAATCTTGTATAAAAATACTGTTGTGGGGCCCAGTCACTCAGTCAGAAGGCAAATCATGAGGGCGTCATACATGCTTGATTTTGTTTCAATTTCTATGTCGGAAAATCTTTTGCTTTGTCTAATCTCTAATGTTTAAGGGAGTGGTGTGATCAATGAGGTTGTTTCATGTTTTTCTTCAATTATTTTCCCCTTTTCTTTATATTTATTGCTACTAAGACTTTAATATCCCAATTTAGTCTGTATTTGCCATTATCAGTATTTTACATTTTCATATATGCAGAGTATTTCCTTCTGAAATGCATAATGAAATTCATTGGGTTTGACATTTTTTCTTTTAATTATGCAAATGATTTGTTTCTAACCTTTTTATTTCCATTCATAAAATGTACGTTTTTATTTAATGGGTTTTATATTTTTTTTTTTTCGCCCCCCTCATATATCAAACTTACTGCCATATAACGATATATTTATCATGTATTTGAAATGCTCATACTAAGATAAAAGGTAAATAGCCTCAGAACATTTTATAAAGTCTGGGGAATAATCCACCATTTTACTTGTGTTCATGACAGTCCTCTTTTACATAGGGGGGCGCTGATCCTGGGCTAGCAAGAATGTAATGAATAAATCGTATAAACATATATTTCCTCTTTGTTTCTACATAGTTCACTAGGGACGGTAATAGAAAATCACTAATCAAACAGGACCTGAATGGGAACCAATCAGATAGAGTAGAAATTTTGATTTCTTAATAGTTGTAATATCTTAAATCTTAATTTATTCAATATTTTGATATTAATTAACTATTGATTGGAAATGTTGATTTCTTAATAGTAATATCTTAAATCTTAATTTATTCAATATCTTGATATTAATTAACTATTGATTGGAAATTTTGATTTCTTAATAGTAATATCTTAAATCTTAATTTATTCAATATCTTGATATTAATTAACTATTGATTGGAAATTTTGATTTCTTAATAGTAATATCTTAAATCTTAATTTATTTAATATCTTGATATTAATTAACTATTGATTGGAAAGCTGAATGCTGCAGTAGAGCTTTATGTATAGTTACAAGACACAGTAGTAATATGTTTACAGACACAGACTGGGTTTTTAGATCATTTTGCTTTGTAATTAACAGAGTTGTACTTTGCCAATTTTATACTTACATTTTTCTTAACTTGCCTTGTAACTAAAAATATGGACTAATAACATGTAGTTATAGTCAAAAGTGATATTTTTTTAAGATATTAATATTGTTGGTTTCAATATCTTTGCCTTGAGGAAAAAAGCCTTTTTTTATTGTCTTAAATTTTATTGAATACTTACAAAACTACTCTAGGTGAGTATGTATTTATACTGGAGTGAGTCTGAGGGGGTTATTGATGTTGTCAAATTATACCATTATTTTCCGATGCCAAAATAACAAAGCTTTGCTTCTGTGAACCTAGAAATTTTCACACACAAAAAAATAAAATTCATTAATTTATTATTGCACTTTTTCTGATTTTTTATGATTGTATGTCAGAGAGACAGGTGTAATATTTATGCTCAGTTCAAAGAAAAGTGTTGTTCAATTTTAATTCATTTATTGTTTAGTGGAGCACTTTAAAAGCACTTTGTATGTGCCAGGCTGATCGGTAAACGACGGTCTTAAAGAAAAAAATTAGGATGAAACCAAAACTACACTCATAAAACAATCCGATATTTATTTTACAAGACTTTAGAACATATGATTTTGTAATTGCCACTTACATTAGTTAATTATTAATTAGAATTTTGTTTCTAATTCAATTTTCTCAACATCTTGAAGTCCTGTAATATAAAAACATTTTTTTTTTATTATAATCACAAACGCTGTTGTGTTAAATTGAACATTGCATTTTTTTAATTACAATTCCATTTGCCCATCAGAGTGCTTTTAAGTATCACTACACTCACCAGTATGAATTTTTAAAATCAATCTTGACAAGTGTGATGTCTGAAATGGTATGCACTTTCATAACAATATGGTAATATTCTTTGTGCATGTATTTTAATTTGCACACATTTGCACTAGATCTAGTTCCACAACAAACCACTAGAAGTAGATCTATCACTACATTGTCTAAGCCTATAGCATGCAAACTGGAGCCAGAACTAGATCTAGACTGTACAAATCTTTTTTGAAAATACTATTTGGGAAGTTTTGTAGTCAACTTTGTAATGAAAGGGGAACAACCGTGAAATAATGTTGGACACTTTAAGATAATTTTAGTTATCTCCCTTTTTACCTTTAAAGTGATGTTAAAGGCAACTGGTGTGTCAAATTTGAGCTGAAGGGGTAAAACTGTACTCTGGACACATAGGCTTGGGATGTTTTCTAATAAACAATATCTAAAAGAATAGGCTTGGAATGTTTTCTAAATGAACGATAACTAAAAGTTTAAACACTAATAATTTGTATACAAAAGATAACAATATGATAGCACTTTTACAAATGTAAACTTTATTTTTGTTTCTTTTCTTTTATGAAAAATGTTCAATCTTCCATGCCATTATAATTTCAAGTGGTTATTAAATATGTGAATGCAATCTTTAAGGTTTATGGTTGAATCAACAGAACAGGTCGCAATAGAAGTTATTGAAATTGTACACTCCTTTTGCAGTGGGATGAAAATATGAGCATTTGAAAAAAAACATCAGTTTCAGGATAATGTATGCAGATGAAAATGTTTAACTTAGAAAGTTACACTGAAACATTTAAGACTATTCTTGTTCAGTTGGAAACATTGAGCAATCCATTGAAGTCAATGCTTTGCCTAAACCAATATTTAAAGTGTATCTATGCATATAAACAATTGACATTTATTTCTTTTATCATACAAAATCAAGCAATACACCTCATACCAACATACATTCAGTATATTTGTTAAAATCCTTTTATTAAACAAAACTTTCAATGCAAGTATTTATTAAGTTGTTAGTAAAGAAAAAGTATTTAATAATTCATACTAGCATACATTCAGTAATTTTGTTAAAATCCTTTTAAACAGAACTTTCAATGTAAGTATTTACTAAGTTGTTAGTAAAGAAAAATTTAAAAAAGTATTTAAAAATTCACACTAATATAGGCCCTACATTCAGTATATTCGTTAAAATCCTTTTAAACAAAACTTTCAATACAAGTATTAATTTTATAAAGTTGTTAGTAAAGAAAAAGGATTTAAAAATTTAACTCTTTCAGTAACTTGGACATTTTCACCACTGGAACTTGGCATTTTGAAAAACAATTCAGAAGATGCTACTTGTACATGTGTTTGATAAAAGTCTCTCACAGCTTCCATTTATTTTATACCACCTATAAATATCAGAAGGTGTTGAGCAGAATGCGCTTTTATACAAGAGTAAAAGGAGACAACTCTGAAAAGCTTTGACACCAACTTCCCCAAATCTGTATCAAAAAGGGTCTTTTATGAGCCAAATAGCGCACTGCAACGTTTTTTTTTTAGTTACAATACTTTATAAGAAGTTTGCACCGCAAATTTAAAGAGGACAACTCTATTTTATTATTACAACTAAATTTTATTTTTAGTTATGGCAAGAAATGTGTCCACAATCAGTCAAACATTTATTAGTGAATACTAAAATACGCCAGGAGATGTGATCAAAGTTACTTCTGTCTTGTAAAACAAGCTGGCAGTCTACTGTCAGTCTGTCAAGGCAAGATCAACAAGGTCATCAGCTTTCAGGTTTTGAGCCTTTCTTGGGTGTTAAATTCATAGTTCATTGTTGTAATGAATTCACGCTGTAGTGTATGGTCTATATATGATACAAATCTGTTTAAAAGACGATAAAGACTGCTTGTATATGTCTTACAAATCGCCAAAAGTATAATGCATGCCCCAGCATTAGTTAGAAAAGAAGTTGAAATCTTCATTGTTTGATCGGCAGGCTCTGTGCTTTTCGTACATTGGATATTTCGTTCGCTAACCAGACAAGAATACAGGAATACAGGTCGATTTATTGATCCCACAAGGAGAAATTAGTTCCGACTTTTTCAGAGCCGGTGTTCCTTTTTTCGACCGCATTTTTAGCTGAAGGTACTGAAAATGTTAATAAAGAAAAGTTTCTTGAAGTACAAAATACCATCCAGTTTGAAAATAATTTTCAAAATGTATACACAATTAACATATATGTTATTTATCAGCTAGCAAAGGAATACTGTTATAGGTGTGTATAGATAAGGGTTAGTAACTAATGTTGAAAATTAAGAAGTTGAGAAAAAAAATAAGGAAAAATCTTTGAAAGGCAGAAAATGATGTAACGGTATGTTTGAATCGAAAATGCACTGCAAAATAGATATGAAACTATCTAAAATAACTATAACACGAGTAAGAGGTTTCGAAGATTCTTTTGATGTCAATAAAACTTATAATATTGAACAAAAATAGGAGAAACTGTGGTATCCTAGCATAGTGTGCAGCAAAACATCACTATTTCAAACACCACTTCAACCCAAAACCATGTTATATAAATGAATGTTTGCTAGTATAAGATCAGTCACCAGATTTGAATTATACAGAAGGATTCGGTTAAATCAAAATTATGTATACACAATTTTTTCAACTTTGTGACACAAGAACACTTTCATTGGTCGTCACTCCATGAGGAAAAGTATTCATATATACACCAGATATCTAAATTCTGTTTCCAACATATGTGAGAGTGTATCCTGAATAGCCAGCCTATATTTCAAACTTTGCCGGAAAAAAATAGATTTTTTTTTTTGCTTCATAACACTATATCTCTGAAAATGCAAAATAAAAATGTTAACATTTCACTCTTTTTAATTTATTGCAAATTGCATTGCATATTAGTGGTATCCACCGAATTTCAATAAGTTATATGTTGAAAAAAAAATTATCCAGATTGTTATCAAAGGGCAAAATACTGTTCAATAAGATTGCAAAAATAGAGCTGCAAAGAAATGTCACAAAAATGGAATACGAAAAAAAAAAAAAAAATATACAATACTCATTCCCCAACAACAACAAAATGTGATAAGTTCAAAGTGCATGGATATGTATTGGCCAAATTTCTCTTGCAGAAGAAAATACAGTCAAACTAAACATAACTTTCAAACAAACAGTTAGATAAAGACACACTGATGAGGAATTGCAACACTTGACGCAGCATTTACATTAGCGGAATGTAGATGATTTACAGGCTGAATAGATTGGCACACTCTTCTTTCTCCTTTCTCAAAACCCTCCCTCCTCCAGCTTCCCTCATTTTCTCACAAACGTATGGAGTTAAGTAAGAACAAAAAACTGGCATATTAATCAGTAGAATGATGCCAGGACACAAACTTAGTTACTGCTTTTTCCTCTTTCACAGAGACATGACTTAAAAAGAGATCTAATGCCATAAAACATAATGCCTTAATGTGACATGTCATGTGAAAACACGGCAAGTTTTCTATCATTTGCAAGTGTACTAAAATTATTGTTTTCACTCGGATATTCCTACTGCAAAATCACAACAAAATGAGAAAATAATTTTATTCAAAAAAAAAAACAGTCTACTAGTATTCAAGTTAGATAAAGCACAAAAAAAAAATTAACGAACAAACAAAACATGAACAACAATAGTCCAATAGACATTAAACATTCTTCAAACAATTTAACACAAAATAAGTTCTAGACAACAATAAATATGTTAATAAATTTAAGACAACAATAAAGGGTTTCCCTTTATAATAAATATGAGATTTCTTGTTCAGTGTTCTCTACAGGCACGTATCTTGTAGTATATGGATTTTCCATTTGGAACTTCAAACATTAAAAATTTGTTCATTCACTATTTTATTACCATTAAAGGTTTATTGTAAATAGATACAAAATCAAATAATTTTGATAAACCCATCGAATCTCATACACCCAGCCTTCCCTTCCCTTCCATTCCACTGTGATGTTAGGCAGCTTAGGCCTACAAATAAGCTTCATCATAAAATTTTTTTTTAATTTCAAGCTGTAAAGGAAAAAAAAGGGTAAAACATATAAACTCTTATAACCCTTTCCACCTGTTTATAATGCATTTATCAAAAATATGCACACACAAAAAAAACAGTAGGGCATTTCACAGAGAGCGTTTCAATCTAAAAAAGCTTCCCATGTAACATAGATCTTCTAATGTATCATGGACAAGATGGTGCCTTATGCGAAGACACAGATTAATCCAAGCCCAGTATTGCAAAAAATAATTATTCTCATACAGTCCGCAACGGCGCAAGCAAATAATATCTATTTGATAATCAATTGATGCAAATGAGAAATATCAAGTAAATGCAACTTTTTTTCTTTTTCTTTTTTCCTTCACAAGTAAACTTTTAACATATGCATTGTCATAAGTTAAAAAAAGAGAGCAAGAAAATTGGAAAGGGATCACGATTTGATCCACCGTATATCTATAACTAAAAAGTTAAAAACTGTATTCACTATGTTGATGTCATTCACACCGGAAAAACAAAGCAGGATTAGAAACCGTCGCGTATCTTGCAAATATGAGATTTCTTTAAATTAAAAATGTCTCCAACTTTTCGTCAATTTGACATTATCTGCGATTATGAGAAAAATTTGTGCATAATTATTTGATCAAAGATTGTTTTTGTATGCACATTAACAGATGCATTATGTCCTTGCAAGTCATAACATGTAATTGAGAAGAGTATATATCTTTCTACAATGATTGCTCTCGGTAACAAGATAATATCAAATATAAAACACTAAAACAAGTTAACATGTTCTCTATTTGCAGGAAGGAGATCAAGTTTTTCACTGTCAAATCCCTTGGATAAGATAATGCTAATTAATCGCCAAACTCTATGAGTGGTTTCTTTGTGAAAATATAACAATTTGAATTGTCTAAATTGAAATTTTGATAGATCATAAAATAAAAGAAAAGGAGTTGAAGAAAAACAAAACCAATAGCTGCACTGTCTCATAACCGAATGCTCATCGCTTGAATGTCCTTGTAAACAGCTTCAGTCAGTGGCTCGTACAGTCTTGATTTAGGGTTCAAGAAAAACATGGGGTCCTGTATTTCATTCACATTGAATCCCTCGTCACGTAGCTTTGTTTTTGACAGCTTGAATGTGCCTGTACAAAGAGAGAAAGCAATGGGTGTCAGGAATCGACTATAGGTTAAGATTTCGAAAGAATGAAGGATATTATTAATAAAAATGTAATTGCAGGTTAAGATTTCTAAAGAATGAAGGATATTATTAGTAAAAATGCAATTGATTCAAAGTGTTAAGATAAGTATGTAGAGATCCCTTGCTAAAGGCTCTGCTTAAAAAGTAAAATTTGGCTAGAGAGAGTTGAGATCTTTCCTCGTTTAATGAACCCCAAAGTGGATCCTTTATGGAGATATGCGACTTCATTTTAAAAGGAAAAAGATCAAAAGATAGTAATTTTAAATGTTTAGATGACTGTGGCTCAAAACCTATAATTATTAGCGACTTGTGCCTGATTCACCCTGGTTGCCTCACAATTATTTGGTCAAAGTAAACAGTTATTTCTACGCAAATGGGCCAGAAGTTGACTCATTTATTCTCAAATAAAATCTATTTTATCATTAAATTAAATTTGGTTCTCTAGCCATATTAACTCTGCACAGTGAAAATGTATTATTTTAATAATCACTGTAAATTAATATATATGGGAGATGGTACAACGTTTGAGTTGGATTAGCACAGAAGGGGTAATTATAAATTAATATGGGAAAATTTTGTATAACCAAAACACTTTTTTTTCTTGGTTTTTGTGTGCTTATTTCCAATAAAAATAGTAACATGAAACGTAACTAGAAAAAAAGTGAAGCTGGTCCCATACTCTTTCTCAGAGCGTTGGAGGAGCAAGACTTAGAGCGCCCTTATATATAATAACACCTAGAACACCCCATCAAAGCAATGACTTTATGAGCCCACCTGTGGTGTCAGCCACTGGGATGAAGCGTATGAACAAAGGCCGAGCGTACGAAGGCAGAGATATGGCCAGACACTCTATCAGATAGCATCCTTATATATAATAAAACCTAGAACACCCCATCAAAGCAATGAGCCCACCTGTGGTGTCAGCCACGGGGATGAAGCGTATAAACAAAGGCCGGGCGTACGAAGGCAGAGATCTGGCCAGACACTCTCCGAGCTTGTTGACATCCACCTGACCTTGCTCATCCACGATGGCCGCCATTCCAGCCTTGCCCTCGTTCCCTGAAAATACAGAAATTTCAATAGTGTAGTTGAAAAGACAGTCAATTTCAAAGAATTTTCAAAGACAGTAACGCAAAATGTTGTAGGTAATCAATCAACCCTTGTATTAGGAGTGTGATCTAACCTAGAGTTACGGGTCTTAGTTGGAAGACGTGAGCTCTGCTTCAGGTTTTATTTAGCTCATCAAGTATGAGGAATTATCAATGCCAAGAGGTGCGGCTTATTCTAGACTTCTAGTCATTAAAAGCGTGAACGGAAAAAAAAAACTTAAAACCTCAGTAAGATCACGCTAGGGCATACTTTTCGACATATCTCATGTCTTTGAAAAATGTTTGGATCATATCCACTCAAGGTAATATTCAATAATTTTATTCGTTCTTTTAACATACACTTGCATAAGCTACACCAGAGCCCCCAAAAAGTTAAAAATAAAGACTTGACTAGATTATTATATATTTTACAAAACTTCTGACGTAAAGGACATAGCATAATTGATTTTTCACAAACATAACCCCTTTATAACATACATGTCCTGTATTCTGACCCGCCAACTTTTTTAAAACTAAAAATCCGTAAACGTGCGGAATATTGGCATCACTCAAACATAATATAAACAACAAGCTACGGCCACAATTTTTACTGACACCATTCCTACCTGGAACCTCCACACCGTACACTATGGCATCATTGAGACCGATGGCGTTGCTAATCACAGCCTCCACCTCGTTGGTGCTGACATTTTCTCCCCGCCAGCGGAACGTGTCCCCAGTGCGGTCTCGGAAGAACATGTAGCCACACTCGTCCATCACCAAAATATCTCCTGCACAGATATAGAAATACACAGAGTAAATGTAAGCTCATACCTGGAGAGCACAAGAGAATTTAGAGGAGTCACACAATTTCTTCATTTAATATGCATTTTGAGATAGCTCACATCTGGAGACCAAAAGAGTATTCAAAGAAGTCACAAAATTCCTTCATTTAATATCCATTTTGGGAGAGTGTGTCTGTGTGTTTATAACTCACATCTGGAGAACAAAGGAGAATTTAGAGAAGTCACACCATTTTTCATCTAATATCCATTTTGAGAGAGTGTGTGTGTTTTAGTATATAGCTCACATATGGAGAACAAAGGAGTATTCGAAGAAGTCACGCAATTTCTTTGTCTATTAATTATTGTCTGTGTGTTGTAGAAAATAAAAGCAAAGATCCAATTGTCAAACTTTTTAAAGCAAATACAGTAAAAAAATCCACTTAAGATAAACCTCTTCGGAGGACGTTTGAAAGTTCATCTTATACCAAATTTATATTAAGCAGTGACTGGTAAGAAAAAAAAAATGGAATTGGTGCCTCGGAACAAATTCATATAAAGCCATAGCTCATTTTAAACTGGGGTTATCTTTAGTGGATTCCACTGTGCCAAGAAAACCTACAAAAAATTGGTGTTATAGACAAAATCGGACAAACCTGTAGAAAATGCCTGGTCTCCCTTCCTGAACACGTCGGTGATCACCTTCTTGCTGCTGGCGCTGCTGTCGAGGTAGCCGTCAAACTCTCGGACTGGGTTGCCCTTCACAATCTTTCCTACCAGTTCACCTGGTTCACCTGAAGTTTCAAGTTGAAAGAAAAACATAATTAATTTTAGAAGAAAAAAAAAGATTCTAAAGATAAAGCTTCCACTTGAAACTCTCTGTTGAATTAACAAAAAGTAAAAAAGAATGTGATCAAGTTGATAACCACCTTAACATACTGTTGAGAACTCGTTCCCGAAAATATGTACTAGCACAGACCTATATAACAGCATAGGCCACACTTTAATATTTTTTCAAAGGAGACGTTTGAAATTTGCTTGTTTTTTTAATACCTCGGTTTGGATTCATTTTTATCAGCTCAAAATCATCTTTTTCTTATTGGGTTCCAATGATATTTATAGACCAACAAAAATGGACATAATTATTCAAGTCTTGATTGTATCTCATTTTTACCCCAGCTTACATTTTTACAGGTTTAAACACAAACAAATTGTTTGTGTTGGGATCAAATCATCTTTCGTAAAGGGTTTAAAAACATTTTATTTGGTTTACCTAGCTTCCACTTGTCATAATATCAATTTGAAAAAAGCCTGACATCAGATGAAGAATAAAAACAGCAAAATTGATGCAATAAGTTATTGTCTAGTTGTTGTTGTTTGCTTATTTTTCCTTTTCTTTAAAAGAAAAATTTTTTCCTACATCTGATATACAAATGAAATCCATACTAATCAACCCTACAAAAGTAACAGGGGTAAAACTTTTTTTTTTTTAATTTGATGATCAATTTAGATATAAATCTCTGAAGTGAATAATCCTGATCAGTTTTAATGAGAAGACGAGTATCTAACAGCTTTCTATCAGAGCGACAGAATTCATTCCAAACGGCTAGTACGAGACAAGAGTCTATCTGGAGGAATTCAACATTACCTCCTAGTTACTCTCAGATACTTTACATCCCACAGGTATATTTGATATTTGAGCACTATCAACATGACCGATGCGAACACAACAAGACAATTATTATAAGATATACCTGGCTTTGCAAGCACACACACTCCGTCCGCGTCTCGGACAACCTCATTCGTGGCAGGGTCCACCTTGACCAGTGTGATGGGATACAGGAACGGAGCGATCATCGTGGTGAAACCTACAGCGCCAATCTTGTTCTCAAAATTCACTGTTGGGGGAAGCAAAATTTACAACATAACTTAAAAGGTCCAGAAAATAAAAAAAATGATTTTTATTTACAAAAAAAAAAGAATTGAACAGGTAATAACTAGAACTATTTTTTTTAAAGAATTCAAGAGCCAATAACACAATTTTTTTTTTTGTACAAAATAATCACAAGCATCAAAAGTCTATCTTATATGACTTACCACAATAACAAATTTTTTTTACCAAATAATTTAATTTTATGCTCTCCTCTCACACACAAAAACTCAATGACTTGCAAAAAAATTGTCCAGCAATTCATGTTATAAATTACGGTATGAATACCAAAATGATCCATGTGAATGACAGCTTAGAGAGAATCAAAATGCATGAAATAAAGACACCAGTCCGGAATAGAGAATCCTCACAAATGAATAGAGAAAAAGATACAAATTAAAGAGAAGAGCACTCTTAAAAATAAATTGAACAAAACGCAAGTAAATCACATAAACTCACCAATATTGCAGTTTCCCTTAAAAAGCATGAAATAAAGACACCAGTCCGGAATAGAAAATCCTCACAAATGAATTGAGAAAAAGATACAAGTTCAAGAAAAGACCACTCTTAAAAATAAACTGTAAATAAACAAAGCGCAGGGAAGTCCCATAATTATATACTCACCAATATTGCAGTTTCCCTTAAAATGCACGAAATAAAGACACCAGTCCGGAAAAGAAAATCCTCAAATAAATTCAGAAAAAAATACAAGTTCAAGAAAAGACCACTCTTAAAAATAAAATGTAAATAAACAAAACACAAGTAAGTCCCATAATACTCACCAATATTGCAGTTTCCCTCCGTGGCCCCGTAGAACTCCCCGACGAGCTTGATGCCGAACCTCTGCTGGAACTGGGGCCAGATCTGGGGCTTGATGCCGTTGCCGAACATGACGCGCACCAGGTGTTGCTGCTCCTCGGGGCGCGGGGGCTGCGCCAGCAGGTAGCGGCAGATCTCCCCGATGTACTGCGCAGACTGGAGGTAAAGACAGGACAGAAGGTTGGAAACTTTGTGAGGTGACACAACAGAGAGAGCTATACACGAAGCTAAGCATTCTTGGCTGTGCAGACTGGAGGTAAAGACAGGAGAGCTATAAGATAAACTTAGCATTTTTGGGGTACAGGCCTATAGAATTCCTTTTCAGTTTCTTGCGCTGTTTACTATGAAAAAAAGTGCTGTGCAGACTGGAGATAAAGACAGAACAGAAGGTTGGAAACTTTGTAAGGTGACACAACAGAGAGCTATAAGCTAAGCTAAGCATGTTTGGGGCACAGGCCTATAGAAATAAGTATATTGAAATTTAAAATTATCTGACTCTTTATATCTTTAATTCCTTTTCAGTTTCTTGCGCTGTTTACTATGAAAAAAAGTGCTGTGCAGACTGGAGATAAAGACAGAACAAAAGGTTGGAAACTTTGTAAGGTGACACACAGATATAAGATATATATTAATATAAATTTTATTATTATTATTATTATTATTATTATTATTATAACTCAAAGCAATCGCTGAATCCAGAATTGCCTTTCGACTTGTAAAAGATTGTGCAGCAATGTGTCAAATTTTTTCTACCTGCAAAGTCATGATCTCTAAAATATATTTTGCATCTTCTAAGGGTGAGAGGTAAAACTGAGCTGGCTTGCCCTACCACAGTGGCATGCGGTTAAAATATAAACTTTCAGGCTGTCCCATAGAGGTTCATCTCTGTGTTTGATTTTCACCAGCTAAGCTTTGCATGGACAGTTATTTTATCCAGCTTGAAAATTATCTGACTCTCTAAATCTTTTAACTCATTTTCAGTTTCTTGCGTCTTGCCCTATAAAAAAAAGTAAAGCCTCAGGGATCCAAAAGTTAGGGATAGGGTGCCTATTATACTAACCAAATGACATATATTAGATAGGTTGCTATTTCTTTCCTCTCCGCACTTTACTTTTGCAGTGACTCAAAGAGCCTCAGCTACCCATTTTGTGCTGGATGACACAGGGGGGGACAAAATTTAACGACGAAGGCGAAACTAACCGTAGCATTGTACTTGACACAGTCGGCCCAGAACTGACTGGCGGAGAACTTGTTCCTGATGGCGAGGGTGGAACCCTTGAGGACTGCCTGACCCGTGCCCAAGATTCCACCGGCCGTGTGGTACAGGGGGAGGGGGATGTAGTTCACATCCTCAGGTCTCAGGCCGAAGAACAGCTCTACTCCGTACGCCATGTAGCAGTATCTGAGGAGGCGGCAGAACCATGAATTATATTATCATTGGGTTGGCCAGTGTTTTAAGTGTTGTTATGAAAGTATACATTTAAAATTAAAGAAGGAAAATAAAAGCAAAAAATAATATATATGAAAGTGATGTAAGAAGGGGCTTACATATAAATCATTTTAAAAAGAAATCCATTAGAAGGATCTATTTCCAAGATCGGTATTGCCATGTAGTGTTCTAATATTATTATTATTATTATTATTATTATTATTATTATTATTATTATTATTATTATTATAACTCAAAGCAATCGCTGAATCCAGAATTGCCTGTTCGAGCTTGTAAACGATTGTGCAGCAAGGTGTCAGATTTTTTCAACCTGCAATGTCGTGATCTTTAAAATATGTTTAGCATCTTCTAAGGGTGAGAGGTAAGACTGAGCTGGCCTGCCCTACCACAGTGGCATGCGGTTAAAATATAAACTTTCAGACTGTCCCCTAGAGGTTTGTCTCTGTGTTTAATTTTCACCAGCTAAACTTTGCATGGACAGTTATTTTATCCAGCTTGAAAATAATCTGACTCTACAAATCTTTTAACTCCTTGTCAGTTGTTTGCGTTGCCCACTACAAAAAAAAAAGTAAAGCCTCAGGGATCCAAAAGTTAGGGATAGGGTGCCTATTATACTAACCAAATGACATATATTAGATAGGTTGCTATTTCTTTCCTCTCCACACTTTACTTTTGCCGTGACTCAAGAACTCAGCTACCGATTTTGTGCTGGGTGACACAGGGGGGGACAGGGGGTGGGGTTGAGTTGGTTTTAACGTCCAACATCAGCACTATATTGGCTACAATGTGGACGGGCCCCAAGACGGACGTCTGACAAAGTTTAAATACAAAGACCACACTAACCGTAGCATTGTACTTGACACAGTCGGCCCAGAACTGACTGGCGGAGAACTTGTTCCTGATGGCGAGGGTGGAACCCTTGAGGACTGCCTGACCCGTGCCCAAGATTCCGCCTGCCGTGTGGTAGAGGGGGAGGGGGATGTAGTTCACATCCTCTGGTTTCAGCCCGAAGAAGAGCTCTACTCCGTACGCCATGTAGCAGTATCTGAGGAGGCGGCAGAACCATGAATTAATATTATATCATTGGGTTGGCCAGTGTTTTAAGTGTTGTTATGAAAGTATACATTTAAAATTAAAGAAGGAAAATAAAAGCAAAAAATAATATATATGAAAGTGATGTAAGAAGGGGCTTTTAAAATCATAAAAAAAGGTATCCATTAGAAGGATCTATTTTCCAGATCAGTATTGCCATGTAGTGTTATTCTATTAAGGGGAGACTAGAAAAATATTGCGTCAATTGAATCCTAGTAATACCAGTAACTCTATGTAAAAAAAAACAACAAGAATACAAAAAATCCAATAGAAAATAAATAAATAAATGAAATTTTACTTAAATTGAATAATAGGATATAATCAAGAAATTTTGTTATAAGTATGTTTGAGAAATGTTTTGATTTTCAGAGGAAAAATATAGCATTATATCTGAGACTATGCACATATTTCTCAAAACAAGGTGAAACATCAATGATCCCATGGGTCTCGTTAGTGTTATCATTAAAAACAATGAGAAATTTTAGTAAGTTTTATTTAATACAAAGTTGTTTTCCTAATGGGCTCCAGCTTTGTTTAATTTTTCAACGTCCATAATCAGCAACTATGCCATATCGTAAATGTGTCCCAAAAATAATGTCTGAAACTTAACATGCTGCCACAGTGATGCAGGTGGATACAAGGGCTTCTGGCTTAGCCTGTCACATTGGTATGGTTCTCAGCTAAGTTGTGATTGGACGGCTCTACCCGCTAAACAGGTAAAGCTTTTGAGAAGTACAAAGTGGAAAGAATTATTGCTTCCCCGAGTGCTTACCTAATGTTTGAAATGACAGCAGCTTTAGGCAGACCAGTGGTGCCAGAGGTATACACATAGAACAGAGCATCTGATTTCAAGAGAGAAGATTGTAACGAAAAATTATTAATGCTATTGTCAATATAAATGACACAAAATTTAATAGCTCAGAAATCAAACTATAATATATATTGACAGATCGAGACCCATTCCCTTTACAAAGATAACTAAGTTATTATTGTGCAAACACACATTATACGCAACTCTGAATTTTAATTCCTCTATTAATAAAGAACATCAAAATTATTGTACAAAGATTTCTACCAAAAAATATATAAATTCTGAGTACTATCATTTTATTCAGTCCACCCGTAAATCTGTACAATTGCCGTCCACGGCAGGAGGCTCATAGTCCAGGACCCCCCGCGCGGGGGTCCTCATACCCGACACCCCCCCCCCCCCCCCCTTTCAAAAGGTCTGATTTTCTTCATTAGTCCATTTCATTAATAACATCAAAATAATCAATTGCCCAAAAATTTCTAATTAAATTTCTTAATTCTGAGTTCTAGCATTTCAATGAGTGCACACACCTGTACATTTGCCGTCCACGGCTGGAGGCTCATAGTCCGGGTACTGGTTGATTCTCTGAGACAGGTTGACCGATGGGCAGTCTGAGGACCCAACCTGGTCCAGGCAGTAGTACACGGTGTTTGACGGCAGCTGAGGCCGCACCATCTTCAGGGCTGGACAGTCATGTTGGATAAAGAGAAACAATCGTTTTTTTTTTCATTTCTGTATTTTCTTCGTGTAATGATTCAACACATTGTTTTTTCTGACTCCACTCATATATTATTAATGATAAAGACAATAACAATGATAACAATAATAATACAACTAACAAAGGGAAATTTGAAAGAAGAAATCTTATCTACATGTTTAACAGGACAAAGTCAAGAGAATAATAATAAAGAAGAAGAAGAAGAAGAAAAAGAAGAGAATATTATCATAGCACTTTTTCTTCTAAAAGTTCTAAGAGCTTCACAATTCATACACTAACCTAAACAAATCAGTTATTATCAAAGGTTTAAATTGTTGACTATCAGTATTGCAATTTAAGGCATGCCATCAATTATTTTATTGTTTAATTATTAACAGAATACTATAAAAAATTATCAGAGTACATTTTACATGTTATATACTACTAACAAAGGAAGAACAAACAAAAAAAACTGTAGAAAATAAGGACAGAGAATTATAAAATTGTTATGTCGTTTATTTATAACTAAATATTATTTTGCAAGAGTTGTCAATCTTGGCCCCTTCTAATTTAGAAATGGAAAGAAAAAAAAAGATATTTTCTTAATTCACAGACACTTAGTGGGTAAACTCTTACCGTCTGTCAGACTGCTTGCAAATATCAAAGCTTTTGCTTTTGAGGCCTGTAAAAACAAAAAATTAAATAGTTGATTGATTTTTAATAAATCAAAATTATTAACATAAGATATGTAATGCAATATTTTCTCTAATTGAAATGTGGTTAATTCCAGATTATTCTGTATGTACTGAGACTGTTTCAACTAAAGCACCAAAACATACTAAATACACTCTTTCTATCTTTATTTTTACATTTTCAAAACTCAAGTCAGTAGGCAAATAATATATGTGAAGTTAAATGAATTTCTCCACTGTTTAACTTCCAGAAGAGTTTAAAAAAAAAAAATTAAAAGCATTCAATACATCTTCTCTCAAAAATAATAAAAGTATTTAAAAAATTAGATACTGAAATGAATATAAGTATTTAAAAAATTAGATACTGAAATGCCTTAATAAAATGATTACTTTTACACAATGTGGTGTATTTTGTAGCAGTAATTTGAGTTTTGGGTGAACTATGTTAAACAGGAAAATAACTGAAAGATTATGTCATGTCTATCCGAAGTTTGTATTTTAAATGGTTAATGTAAATTTTTAAAAAGGGGGGTTAGCCCCTAAGAAATTGATTAGATATAAAAGCCATATAGTTTATCTTAAACATGTTTTTTTAAACAAATTCCACTGTACAATACAATTACTTTAGCCCTCAAGTCTCCCTCCCACTGACCAACTAACCTGAATGCAGTGCACTAGAGCCATATCTCTCAGATTAAAGTTGATAAGAGCGGCAATGACTCCAATCTTGGACATGCCGAGCCACAACGGAACATACTCGGGGCAGTTTTCAGTAAAGATGGCGACAACATCACCCTTTCTGTAACCTTCCTCGTGCAGAAAGTTTGCGACCCGGTTGCTGTACTGATAGGCCTGGGAGAAAGTCCACAGCTCGTCTTTGTAGAGCATCATGGCCTTGTTTGGGTATTTTTGCACTGTTTCCGCAAAGATGCGGGTGACAGTTTTTGACTGGGTGATGTTGCGCCTCACACGCCACATAATGGTGATGAGGATTTTTAGGGCCCTGAGAAAAAAAGCACATCACTGACAGAAGGTACCCATAGTGACAAAAAAAAAAAAAAACGAAAAATTGATACTTTTCTAAAAAAAAGTTATGTTTTGTTACTGGTTTCACAAGTTCATAGCAATGAAGAGGGTTCAGGTTTTGATTATTCTATTCTAAATCATAATTTTATATGAATTTCATGCCTTATTTTTCCAATACATTTGTTTTCACTATCAGAGATTAACTTTAGGACTTAGCTATTTTTAACAAAGTAACCATAAAACTAAAACACCAAAGATATATTACAAATGTAAGTTTTTGTGACAGATAAAGCAATAACATTGTATTCAACAACCAAAAAAATTAATGAGAGATGATTGAAGTGATAAAGAAAAAAATTCTGACATATGATCTCCTAAAGTGCGACAAAATAAAGAGGATAAAAATATGTGAATTATAATGAGTCTAGACTGTAAATTCATATATCTCTTTATATGTTACCACATAAGCCCACATCCCATTTCAACATTACATATAACGTGTTAAATGTGTCTAAAATACGTTTAAAATCCTTTTTTTTTCGTCTATTTTAATTTTACACTTTTTTATATGGTAAGATCTGAATCTGAATCTGAATCTGAAAAGTAGTTCCTAAATGCCCATCAGGGCCAACACAAGATCAAATCATTAAATATCTACAGGCTACACCCGACATGGTTTTTATGATAATGTTAATGTTATTAATAAGAACAAACAATTTACTCACTGGAGATCTCTTGGTAAGGTGATGATAACAACTTTCATAAACCTCCATCCTCCTGTTACCAAATAAATGGCAAATAAACCAAGTAGCGCTGTCGAAAGACTCATGTTGAAAACAAAAAGAAGGACAGTCAAGCATGCCCAAAAGAGTCCAAGTTTGAATATCTGACTGGATGACATTCTGGGGAACACCATAATTCGATTAAATGTTTAACACACTAATACTTGATCTATAAGCTTATGCAGATGATGTGTCTAGACTAGATATACATGTAAAACTGTTTGTTACAATTTGTAAACTGGGGTAGATTGAGTCAAGTGCAGACGCACAGAGGTGTTATCTTGATCTTAATCTTTAGTACATTTGTCCTATATATCGATCCAATCTAGGCCGGGGTACGCTTTGGAGTCAACAAACGGGTGATCTTAAGTGGGAAAATGCTCAAAATGGTTAAACTATGCCTCCTAAAATTTAAGAGGCAAAATTATGATGAGTTGGTGCAGCTAAAATCTAACACATCTGACTAGATCTAGATCTAATCTATGAAGGATACGCGCAACTAGATCTATCCGAGTGGGGCCTCGACACTTTGGAATTTGGATGCTAACATGGTACAATGTGCATCCACAAAAAAAATGCGTTTATAGATCGGGGGAAATGCAGGGTTCAAAGTCCAATTCGCGACGGGTCTTTCGACGATTAGTAAGATGTTAGCGCACGAGTTTGGTTTTTCAATACACCGGTCACAACATAAACAACATGAACACGGGGTCATAGTTTATGCTACGACGACTTCCGCCTGCCTATCTTTAGTCATCAAAGCTCAAAATTCTTTTTTCAATTTCGGTTTATAATACCATGGTTGCACAAGGTAGTCTTCATATTCCAGACATTTTCCATGTATTATTTTGCATTTCTTTTTTAATTATTTTCTTTAAAAATTAACTCCAGTTATCTATATTTTTACACAAGACGAAATAATATTTATTTACACAATTGAGACTTTGGCCTAGCACCAAACATTATCAATTCAGTTGCTTAGCAATTGTTACAGCTTTGGGCGATGGGTGTGTTTCCGGCCTGTCTCATTCGACAAGAAAAACATTGAAGGATTAATAAATATTATTTGCTTAATTTTGATTCAGTTCTGTTCTGTTCTGTAGGTGTATACCCTCTACGATGTTGTAGTTATATAGTTCGTCATGTACGGAAATGTATTGCTGTGGGTTTATTGTGAATAAGCACATTTATAGGCATATCCAAGCATGAATACCTTAGCGGTGTCGGACATTTACATCACCAGACACACAGAGCAGCGTTTGGTTGCCGCGGCAGGGGCTGGAGATATTTCTACTGTTAGAAAGCTACTTCGGAAAAATGTACCCACCAGTGTGTTGGACGAGTATGGGAGAACAGCATTACATGTCGCTAGCTTAGGTGTGTTGGGTCTTGGAAACATTGAATTGTGTATAATCGTTGACCATGAGATTCATCATAATTACCGCCATTTGTTGTTGTTGTTTTTTTCATTTATCTCTCTCTCTCTCTCTCTCTCTCTCTCTCTCTCTCTCTCTCTCTCT
>RQTK01000173.1:357170-396900 GCA_003991915.1 Elysia chlorotica
CTACTACTACTACTACTACTACTACTACTACTACTACTACTACTACTACTACTACTACTACTACTACTACTACTAGTACTACTATTACTACTACTACTACTACTACTACTACTACTACTACTACTACTACTACTACTACTACTACTACTACTACTACTACTACTCGAAATACTAAAGATTATATTTATAAGTGTACACTATTTCCATGAACTTTTAAATGAACAATTAAGACATTAAATTGCCCACAGCTGGCCATACTGAAGTTGTGAGGATACTCCTGGAGGCTGGCGCTAGTGTCAACCAAAATGTCGGGTCCAAGGTCACACCACTCCATGCAGCAGCAAGAAGTAAGCAACACACGGCTACTCTCATTGATGCTAATTCATTTTCAATTTTTTTTTAATTTTCTTGCTGTTCTGTATTTGTTACTGCTGCTGTTGATGTTGTTTGCTTGTTATCCTTCAAGTTTTATTTTGTCTGTCTTGCCAATTTGCTCAGAAACATAACGAGATAGAGAGAGAGAGAGAGAGAGAGAGAGAGAGAGAGAGAGAGACAGACAGAAAATGTTGCCTATGCACTCTTCATTCCGTCGGGTTCAACTTTCATATGCGGGACCAACTAATCAAATCTAATTTCACAAATTTACTGTAGCTCATGTATGGACAGACACATTACATTGAATTTGAAACATTTGATTTAGAATGAGAGAATGTCAACATTCCACCAATGTTTTTTTTTCTTGCCTACCCCCTTCACAACCCCACCCTCGATAATAATAATGATAATACAGGTACTAATAATAATAATAATAATAATAATAATAATAATAATAATAATAATAATAATAATAATGATAATACTGTAATAATAATAATAATAATAATAATAATGATAATACTGTAATAATAATAATAATAATAATAGTAATAATAATAATAATAATAATAACAATAATAATAATGATATATAATTTTGATATAGCCCATAACCACCACTATAAGATTGTGCTAAAAAAAAAGTCATCCTACCCCCCCCCAGACCACCACACAGAAACGATCAAGCAACTCGTGCTGGGAGGCGCGGCCCTGGACGCCGAGAACTGTAACCGCATCGCCCCGATTGGGCTGACACGGTACGACACGGACGCCTGGGATGTCCTCAACGACGCCAGACACGGGGACATGCCCGAGCTGGACGAGGTGCTGGAGGTGCCAGACGTACCAGACTACGCACTGCCTGATGGTGCGGAGGGCAAGAAGGGCAAGAAGAAAAAGTCTGGCAAAAAGGGGAAGAAAGGCAAGGGCAAGAAAGGGAAAAAGAGCGGTGGGAAGAAGAAAGGGAAAAAGAAGAAAAAGAAATAGGACAAAATTTGTATGTTGAACAAGTTTGACGCAGAGGGCAAGAAGGGCAAGAAGAAAAAGTCGGGCAAAAAGGGGAAGAAAGGCAAGGGCAAGAAAGGGAAAAAGAAGAAAAAGAAATAGGACAAGATTTGTATGTTGAACAAGTTCGACGCAGAGGGCAAGAAGGGAATTTCAAGCAAGGGGTTGTGAATAATATGTTTGCGTTCATAAACATCCAGGCTCAAGGTTTGGACAATAGAAGGAAGATACAACAGCCATCTTAGTTGGCACAGGTTCAAAAAAGTCGGGCAAAATGGGACTAAAGACTAGACTAGATTTGCGGGTTGATTAAATTGTTACGGTCGACATTATTTTAGATACCGCGACCACTGTACCAGACAAAGTGTTTTGTAAGCAACTATGGGGGGAAAAGTACATGTACAATAACCACAAACCTATAAAGGAGGACAACAACAAGGAGAGGAAAAATAATTTGCTGTGGGTAACAGTATCAAAGCCACCTTTCTAAAACTATGCATGTTTACTGATCATGTAATGTGATGCATCAGAGATATGCCCATGTAGAAGAAATGCTTTTTAATTTTAAATCAACTCAAGGGAATAGAACTTATGAAGTTATCAAGTTCAGTGTTGAGCCCAAACCAAAGAATTCAAATTGCTGCCTTCATTTTTCATGTATTATGTATAAGACTTACATGAGATGTTTATTTGAAAATTACTACATGTACTACACTTCTAGATTTATAAAAGCAAAGACAGTGTAGGGGTTTTTAGGGTTAAATACTTGCTATAGCACTTATCTTGATCTTTCTCAGATTTTTAGTTTTAATTTATTTCCTTTGTATGTAAATATTATTATTGTTAGTTATTATTCAATGTACTATTTTTGTATAATCCAGAGTATTTTTCATTCATAAACAAATGCATGTATTGCACACTTCATCCTAGATGTCTGTGCTTCTACAGAGGTACAAGATCTAAGTTATGAGTTAGTTACCCGATTCCCCTTCTCTACAAGTACATGTACAATTGTTTTGTAGAAGATTATACCACGGTGGTGTATAATTTTTTAAATTTTGCCTTATTTCATAATGTAGTCTTGCCAAGGGGCAACTCCATCATATTTTATAGGCAAGGTAATTTTTTTTTTTTTAAAGTTATTTGAAACTAACACATGCAATCAATTATTCACATTGTTTCAAATCATGTCCAGCCTTTCAAAANATTTAATAGGGAAAGAAAGTTTAATTTTGTTAATAAACATGAAATTTAAAAATACATGACCCTTGCATGGAAGTGTTTCAATAGACAATCATTTACCATCATTCTCCGGCAATACCTACCTGATCAGTACAAATTTGTTTATCAATTTCGCAGAAACTGATCTTCAAATATTTTTTTGAAAAGATAAAATTCCTAATTCTTATTAGAACTGTAATGTTGTTTTTTTTACTGAGTTTTATGTGGACATTTACACACACTTTTTGTCAAAGTTAACTTTTTCTATATACTGCGCATGTATTTATATGTTTCATATAGATGATTATATATCTAACATTATGCCAATAAATACATTTTCTTTCTCCAATTCATATGCAGATTAAGTCATGAATTTTCTCTCTTGATTTTGGTATGCATTCCTACAAGGCAACAAATCTTGTTTTCCAAACCAGGAGTACTTTACTTTTATCTTTTGATTATTCAATTTTAGTTACCTACATGTAATGAAGTATCAAAAGTCCTAAGACTCTTGTACCACCTAATTATTCTTGGACATTAAAATTGTAATTGTAACTGTAAAGAAAGTTTACATTACATGTATGTGATTATTTATAGCCCCTAAAAATGAAAACATGTCAATGAATTTTGGCATGAGATGAAGGTTAGCTTTTTTAACATTTGTTTATTTCAAAATAAAAATCTGTCAGAAGATCAGCCATTAATCATTTGAATTAAGAATGAATATAACAAGCCTCAATGAATATAACCCCCTAACCCCACCAAAGAAATTACAATACTAGTAGAATCAAAGTTTCAAATGTAAATGAAGTCATGTGTAAAAAAAAGTTTGAGACTCAAGCGACATGTACAACTATAAGTTTCTAATTAAATGGACTTCACTGTGTTAAATGAATAATTTCAAAAACACAAAGAATGTAGGATATTTTTAATGAAACAAACATGTACCCGATCACTTATTGAGAGAACCTGCATTGACAATAAAGAAAAAAAATATTTTTTTTTGCACAGGATACATTTTACAGTTGTCATTTTTCATTCAATCAATCTCTTGATGATTAAGAATAAAGCAACAATAACAGTTTATAAAAAAAACATTGTAATCTACAAACCTATTTTCTTCATTTGGAATTAAATTTGCATATTTAATAACTATTCAAAAAAAAAAAAACTGCTAGCCCCATATGAAACAATACAAAAACTGCACTCATTCGGCAACCGATATTAAGAAGATTAACAAACGAGAGGAAACTCTCCACCTAATCTTTACGGAGAGGAAACTGTTCCGACTTGGTTCCCTCCTTGGTGACCACGGAGATGATGATGCTGTCGCCCGTGTAGATGTCCCTCTCGGCCGCCGAGGTGAACACATCCTTCACCATGGCAACGCACTGCTTCAGAGGCATGGCCACGCGCTCAACGCCTTGCTGGTTTTTGCCTCCGAGCTACAGGGGACACCATGAGACAGTGGTTTGTTATTAATTGAAACTTCAATGCTTTTAACGCTAAGACAGGAAAAGTGATTGCATGTCCCCTCTTACACATACCTCCTATAGTATAAAAAGTTGATGTTGCGATATACTCTAATTTAAAAATCATCATTTCAACTCAAGTTCAAGTTAATATGAATGCTTTTAACGTTGAGACAGGAAAACTGATTTCATGTCCCCTTTTCCACACATACCTTCTTATTATAAAAATTTGATGTTCCAATATATTAATTTATCACTTCAACTCAAGTTCAAGTTAATATAATTAATCAGTTTACCTTCACAAAATATAATCATTTTATACAAAAATCACTCAAAATGTAGGCATGATAAACTTCAAAGAAATGTATATTTTCAAAACATGTATACACATAAATGTATGAATGTCCACATTATCAGAATGAATAATTAAAAAAAAAAAAGTTTTTATTCAGACAAAAGTGACACACTAAACAAAAGAGGGAAAAAAAAAAAAAAGAAAATTCACCTGATTGTCCAGAAGTGGCTGCAGCATGGCGGATGCTGATCCTTTAGCGCGGTAAAACTCCCTCTCGTAGGATCCCACTGGGTCAAAGCTGTACACACAGCCTTTCCCTGAAAACATAAAAAGAGCTAAATCAAGAGAGGGAAAAAAATATGGTAAATAGGCCATTTAGATCTCCAAAGAACTGAGTAAAACTCTTTCAGTTTCAAACTCGTAGATCGAAAGTGAACATCTCTCCCGAACTATCTTTTTCTTCATCATTTCAAAATTAGGCTAGGACAAGACCCTCCATCATTCTTGAAATAAAAATGTTACTAAGACAAGAAAGATGAATATTTTTCAAACAAAACACTAACAGATCCAAACTCTACTAAAAAAGCAAGGCTAAGTTATAAAGAGAGACCTATCAATATTGAAAACTTGGCAGGTACAACAGCATATTTTTATATTGCTGGAAGGCATGTGCTGATCCAGCCCAACAATTTTAACATTTTTCATTTCCATCATCGTCTACCTTTTATATGCCATGTGACAATCAAAAGACTAGGTTACTGCCTTTAGAACAACAAACACAAACAGCAGAGATTGGGAAACACAGTGAAAACTACTGACCTTCTTCATCCAGACCAACAACGAGGTTGTGGGTGTAGTAAGGGAAAAAGCGACGATAATAGAGAATAGTTGACAACATGGCTGCAACAGATGGGGTTGGCATTGGCTTGTTATGGTCTTTCTCAAAGATCTAGAATAGAAAGAGATTATTTAAATTATTTTAAAAAAAGAAACAACAAGCATAAGATATGTGCTTGAAAACATAAGTATAATAAGTTCTCAGTACCGGTATTAAGTAAAGAAGATGACAAACTTGTAAAGTGGGTGATTTCTTACACATTATTAAACTGCACAAACAAAAAAACCCACTTTGCTAATGGTTGAAAAGTATTAAGACCATATGAAGGGCATGAAAAACAAATCACAATTTTAGCTATCCAATGCACAGCTTAAACCTTATCTGTTTTACAATTATTGAAGAACCCTGAAATTATGATATATCTGTAGAAGATTTACCAGCCAAACAAGGACAAGTATAGATGGTCAAGGTAAAAATCTATAGCAAAGCCTACCTGAAGCCTAGCACCCAGCACTTTAGTTAGTGTCAAAACATCGCCGTGGAAACCACAGCATCCCAACACAGTCTTCTCTGACCTGTTGACAAGTGTATGTATAGATTCTTATATTTTATTAAAGAATTTTTCATTTGCTTCCAGATTATATGTGTTTTAGTTTTGAAGTAAAAAAAATTCAGTTCACGGAAAAGGTTTACTTTAAAAAATTGTCCTATAAATATATTAATAAAAAGATGAAAAAAATCAGTGATTACATAATTATGTTTTATTCAAAGTCTTATAACAGAGTAAGACAAGTCACAATTATAATTTTAACACCTGATATATTCAGTCACCTAATATTCCACAAAATTTATTATTGATGATTTTAATAACTATATAAAAAATTCATGGGTCACAGATTCAGCATTTTATGTTGATCCGAGAAGCGACTATAAATTCCTATAGAAAAGGCTTGGGATAAACCCATAAAAAAAACAAAGAAAGAAATGGATTAAACCATAAATATAAATCATAACTAAAAATCTACATTTATTATATATTTTATGAACTTCTTGTAACCTGCAAGAAGTACTAGAAGCACCAGAGTGGAAGAAATAAAACAGGAAGGGCCATTAAACAATTAACGTAAAGAAAACGCTTACAAGGGGTATGTTTTTGGACTGTTCCTCGAGTGGATAGAAAATCCTTGGCTGAGGCGGGTGTCTGTGGCAATCAGGGCGTAGTCCTCGCCAGCAATGGCAAGAATGGTGCTGGAGAGGGAAAAAGCAAAACGTCAAATGTTATGCTTGAAGGGAAAATGTGTTTATAACCAAGTTTCCACATCTTGTTGAGAATAAAATTGCAGGGCTTTGTGACGTTTGTCATTGTAAATACAGTTCCAGAATATATGTTTGTGCTGTTGCCTGCGAGTCTTTCGTTGAGTTTAGTTGGTTGTTTAGCTAGCCTAACGTCACCGCCCAACAGTTTTATGCGCTGCCACACAGTACTAGACACTAAGACAGGGCAGGAACACATTGACTCCTGTCTCAACCAGTAGACCTAACCAACAAGTAGATACTAAATCAGAAAAATAAGATTTTGATCATTCATAGGATCCAGACCGCAAACCTCTTGATATGGAGACCAACACTCTACCACTTGAGCCAGTTAGCCCCACATAGCTTGTGAGGCAGAGTTGGGCTGGATATGTTTTAAGAAATTCCTTACTTAAACTAAAGCTTTAAAGCAGTAAAAAAATAACCAGGCGCTTTGTGACACCTTTTACTTCATAACAAATGGAGGCTTTTTGTGAGTAATTTGTTGATGCAGTTTTTTTAAACAGAACCTCTTTATCAATGTGTCTGCCATGTAAACAAAGGTGGAACTGCAGTGGGTAAAGTGTGCCTAGCTCCAGAGGCTCCATTTTACATCTAGTACCACCAGTGACCTAAGTAATTAGTAATAAAATAAGACGGCCTAATGTCCCTGCACTTTTCGTGACACATGTGTGGAAGCTATAAGAGTAGACCATCACAGGTCTGCTGGTTGGCTTCCATATAGTAATAAACCTGTCCCTGCAGAATTATATGCAAAAACAAAAAAAAAAGGCAAATTAAGGTTCACCGCAAGCCAAAGCTGAAAGTGAAGGCCTTAAAATAACCACTGACTGGAGCTTCCTGTCTGTCTCAGGACCAACGCGTGGCTTACCCTTTCTAGTCTATAAATAGAATAACTCTGAGTGACACTCATCGGCTACAGTACTGTGCGGATGTGTGACTCTACTCTGAGTAGATTTTTTTTTTTTAAATTTAACCTCACAACCCTTGTGCAGTGGTGCTTGGTGCAATCCGTCCATCTGGGAATTTCTAGATGATATTGAAAAGCACGAGAGCTACGTAAAACTTCCGATCCTCGTGTGGTGGACGACAGGTAGGGACCTATTCATGATTAGTTGGGTGTGCCTTGAATGCCTGCATCCTTTGTAACATATCAGGGCCCCCAAGGGTTGGTGCAGGTCTGTCGTCTAGCATTGGGCTAAAACACCACACTGGTGTCAGAAGTGGTTGAGTAAATCCACGTTCACTTTTGTTTTAGACCTTTGCTGTTAGAAGGCCTACAGCCTTTGATGGTTGCGATGGAAACAACCGCGGGTTGGTCGGACCTGATAAGGTTGGTGGTCTCAACTTCTCTTCCAAATTGATGAGGGGTGAAAATGAGGGTCTGGCTGTCGTTGGGATTCCTTTGCCAGGTCGCAGGGCAGCGGAGTGCTGACTGGAGTCACTTCGTTTTTTAATTGAATCCATATTTTTAAAAAATCGTCGTCCATAGTAATCTCCCTTTACATTACTCGGCAAACTGTTGTTTCAGGTATCGAGGAAAGGCTTTCAATTTGTAGGCCTATACCCCGAAATTTCTGATACATAATCAGATCTAGATTCACTGACACCCTTTTTTGTAAACTGATAAATTAACTAGATCTTACCACAAAATATGATCGATCCAAGTATGATGGGAGATCCCATGTCGGATTACAAGGCTCCGGTACAAGTTCACTTCAGCCCGTATGAATTCAATGGCGGGTGAGGCAATATAGATTCTAATTAATCTAAATCCATTAAGAAACGCAGATTGACATTAAAAAAAAAAAGACTTAAGGATAATTGAAGATTTGGTTTAAGGAGAGAGAGAGAGAGAGAGAGAGAGAGAGAGAGAGAGAGAGAGAGAGAGAGAGAGAGAGAGAGAGAGAGAGAGAGAGAGAGAGAGAGAGAGAGAGAGAGAGAGAGAGAGAGAGAGAGCACCCTTTCAGGGTCAGTAATAAACAACTACTCATGAGTGCTTTGCACATGTGTTAAATAGTCAACAATTGAGGTGTTGGTTGAATGGTCACGTTACACTTGTAAACTCTTCAGTGATTGGATACCTTCCCACTTTCGCGTAACGTAGCAACTGCTTTCCATCCATGATTTTCATTCGGGGGCAGGCCCTGGTGGGGTTATATCTGTCTGTGCCATCTCCATGTAAAACTATTGGGAGTTCCCTGACCAGTAGACGGCGTGGCGGAGAGTTCTTACACAAAGACCACTGTACATTTGTTTCCTTGCTAATGCTATTAATCCATTTATCATTTTTTTTTTAATACTTAAACTTGACATAACAGATGATACTGCGTTATCCATTGCTAATCTACAAGTACAAGACCTAATAGCACCATTCCCCTGTCATTTCTGCAATACTGTTTTTTATTAGATTGCACAATAAAAGGTAACGTTTGAAACAGAACACAAACAAATAAAACATTATCTTTCCTCACTCTAAACTTCATTATCCATCTTTGGTAAGAATCAAGGCAAATATCAGTAAATCATTAAATGTTTTTTAAAGTATAACAATTTTAATGTTAATAGAACACATGATCCATTTCAGTTATCAAATATTGGAAATTACCATTACCAAGAGCAACTATTCAACATACACATTTGAATGTATACATTTTAAATATGACAATCATTTATTTAAAAAAACAACAAATAAACAAACAAAAACCCACCCATAATTTCCATGAGAAAATAAGAAAACGTGTAATATTTAGGAGACAGGAAACCACAAAAAAAGAAAGAAAGATAAAAAAGCTAAAGATTTATAACATGTGTACAGGATATATCCTCACCTTCAAACCCTTGCCTATCGATTTTTAAAATTTACAAAATTAATCTGCAAAACAGGGTTGCAACTGCACTGCTCACTGATTTAAAAAATGGAATGCGATTCACAAATTGATAACACGACTATAATTAAATACAGAGCACAGTATGTGAGCATTTTCACTATCTAGAGTTTGAAAAGCCAATCATTAGTTACCAGTGGATTAAGCCTTACTTCTAATTGGTAAAATGCAATTTGATGAAACCTATTGGCGCCATTTGTACTAAAAATATACAAACACACACACAACTTACAATACAGATAATATCAAATTTGAGGTAATGAGGATAATTTAACATTTTAATATTCTCAAAACGGTATAAGAAAAAAAAAAAGCAGCTTTCACAACATTTACCTAGAAAATGATAATCTCTCATTTATTACTAAAAATAGAAAGAAAGGCAGCCAAACTAAAAAAAAAAAAAAAAAGATGATTTTCATGAGTTTGAAATCTTACAGCTGTGAAAATTGTAACTTATTATGGCATGATGTATTGTTAAGGCTTTAAAGAGTTGTACAAGTATTTTGAGGATCTATACACATGTATTCTTCAAGCTACAGGGAACGATGGAGTTGTTAAAGATTAAGAAGAAGTGAAGTTATAATCAAAATTTGCCTTTTTTTTTTTTTTAACGACTTCTGTGGTAGAATTTAAAAAAAAGGGGCCGGTCCAAAAAAAAAAAAATCTTTGCTTTCTTGCCATTTTCATAAAAGGTTTCTTAATGACTAGTAAGAGACAAATGTAACCAATCGCTTTCTTTTAAAGGATTCATGTCTAAGGTATGATTGAGGATGAGCGAGATTTTGATACTACTGATATACATAAAGTAATGAAAGAACAATGCCACACATGTGCATCCAATTTTTAGTCATGCTCCTCAAAGTGATTTGTAACATTAATGAATAATTGACTCGAATTCTAAAGCAAACCATATTGCCCTCGGGTTCATTTGGCAAAAGATTTGATGGATATTTTTTAACAAAACATGTTGCTTTCAATTTCATATTCCCTAAGCCTCGTCTCAGCCATACAAGTTACACGGTCGAACTCTTTAGTGATAAGAATAAAAACATTTATTTTACATCTTCAACCTATATATTCAATCTTCATATTACTAACAAAGTCTTCTACATATCACACTCATACTGATCATACTGAACTATGTTTTTTATATATGTCAACTGTCGCTTACAGTTTTAAATTTCATTATGTAGACCTGAATAAAAATATTCTGTGAGGAAAACTAAATGGCATAACAAAACAAAACAAAAAAATCTGATTTGAGCATAATAAGACAATACATACTGATACAACATGAGTAAAATGCATGATCAGCTAAGCCAAGGTAAAAACATTGAAAGGTTGAAGGATATCAATGTTTGAAAAATAATCACTATCTCATCTTCTTTTTCTGTGTTTATGCTCAAAATCAAATTAAACTTCTTGAATATTATTGACAGGTTTGATGACGTTCAGGTTTGGATCACAGGCTTGTAGTTAATGTTTTGTTATTTTCTTTATTATTCTTTTTTTCTAAATCTTATATTTAGTAACCTTATTTCTATTTCTTTGATATCCTATCTAAGGAGACTTCTCGACTTGGGACAGCCACGGCTTCATTGGGGAACTTGTTCCATTCTCATACTGTTTTTGGAAAAAGCAATATTGTTGTCAATTTCTTCCTTGAGGGGAATTTTTTTAACAGTCGGTTTTAAATTCGACTGCGCTTGACTCTCATCACAGCTGGCTGTAGTTCATGGCACTCTGCGCTGGCATTGTCATCAAGGATTTTGAAGGAGGGTGAGTCTGCAGGTTTCCTGTCGCTGTTGCGTGTCTTTGTGTTCACAACAGTTTGATTCAAATGCCAATAATTTTCATAAAATCATAACTTTCATAAATTGTACTCAGTTTAGTTGCTTTTGATAACAAGAAAAAAATAAATGCTGTAAAATTATCTTACACAAAGTTTGTTTTATCAACACACTTAAAACTTAAATCATCTGTAACTCGCTTGAAATATGATATCATGTGACTACTTTGTATTTCATTTTAAAAAAAACAAAACAAAAAAAAAACACAAAAAAACCCTAAGCTTTCATTTAAAAAATCATCATATTCCATGATTCTAAATAACTTGCTCTAAACAAATCGATTCTCACAAAGTAAGTTTAATCTAACCATTAACGTCTTAATGTCCTAAAGAGCTGTATATGAAGGCAACAATCAACACTTATAAATTTCATACCATCTTTAAATTTTAGCACGTTTATTGGTTTGTTTAAAACAAAAACTGAATAAGTTATCCATTTCTGACTAAATCCAAAATTTGTGATGGAAATCAAAAACGAAAATGAATAAAAAAATGAGCACCATTATCAGCAGAACATGAAAAACATCAAGCGGTAACAATGATACATGTAACAAGTCACAAATTTACAATACCGTTTAATAAAACATAACATTACAACATAGACAAAATCAGCTTTGCTGTACAATCATCATCCTCAGAACCCCTCTCTCTCCAACTTCTAGAACACAGTCAATAAATAATATTACTAATATTAGTACCAATTATCAACAGTTAAAGGCATGGCAAATAAAAAAAGGACACCTAACAACAAACTTTATCACCAATCCAGCTTTTAAAATCTGATTATTAATCAAAGATCATTCTCTTTCTGTCTCCCCCAATATTGCATTAAAACTGCAATGCCATCAATAAAAGAACACACCTGATAAAAAACTGAGGATACCAAATGCTGCGGAATAAAAATACAGATCTTGCATGCAAGAAATTGACTAACAAAACCACTGTTGCTTAAGACTTTGAAAGTTTATAATATCTTTCAAATAACATTGCAACCAATCAGTGTCTACAATAAAAGAAAGTTCTTTTATTATTAAAAATTAAAAGTCCTGGAATCCTTCAGAAAAAAAAAGAAAAAAAAGGAGAACCCTAGTGGTCCAAATCACTGTGTTTGATTTTTGCCAGATTTATCCTGTCTCGGTCACCATTCAGAATAAGAATGTAAAATCTTAGAGCATAACTAAATAAAAACAAGAGTAATGGAAAATCCGTTCTTTCACACACACACACAAAAGGTTTGATTGAACACCTACACGATAAATAATGTATCAGTATCAGTCTCATTCAAAAGTCTTCTTAGAAGTCACACACACATAATATTATTGTACTAAAATTCTAACTAATGACAAGTCAATTTCTGCTGCAGAAGCTGTCAATATGTAGCCCTCAGGCGACCTCCACCCAAAATGAACTGCATGATGCGGTCTATAAGGAAGACGGCCACTATATCTCCGACGACTGTACCCAACACAATGTTGCGGAACTGAAACATTACAAAAATAAGAAAATGAAGAAAGGAAAAAAGACACAAGAAAGTTTTCTCAAAAAAAAATTGCACCAATGTCAATAGAAAAAAAGATCATTTTCACCTTTTACTTTAATTATTAAGGCTGAAAGCTGGCAATCTTTGATACATCTAAGATTCGATTGAGGCCTCTAAGTTCCTGTTTTGCAAACAATTTCTTTGTACCATTTTTTTTCCCCTACTGATTGGGCCGGTGTCTGTATAATGTGACAGACTGTGAGACAGGAGTCCAGGTCTCCCCACCATCTCTCGTATGTGGCAGCACATACAGTTGTCAGACTTTAATCTTCTGAACCATCCAAGATACAGCCTTGCTATTGACATTCGTTGAACATTGAATTGAGAAATCAACCCGTTCAACTTTCTATCATAACAAAGTGAGGCAAATGTTTAAATTTCACCACATCTATTATCATTCTATACACTACAGAAACAACACGGCAGAAACACAGACCTCTACAGGGAGCTCCACCATCTCTCGTAAGTGGCAGCACATACAGTTTTCAAACTTAAGTCTTCTGAACCATCCAAGACACAACCTAGCTATTGACATTCGTTGGACATTGAGAAATCAACCCATTCAACTTTCTATCATAACAAAGTGAGGCAAATGTTTAAATTTCACCACATCTATTATCATTCTATACACTACAGACAGACACACAGACCTCTACAGGGAGCTCCACCATCTCTCGTAAGTGGCAGCACATACAGTTTTCAAACTTTACTCTTGTGAAACGTTCCAAGATACAGCCTTGCTATTGACATTCGTTGGACATTGAGAAATCAACCCATTCAACTTTCTATCATAACAAAGTGAGGCAAATGTTTACATTTCACAACATCTATTATCATTCTATACACTACGGAAACACAACATGACAGACACACAGACCTCTACAGGGAGCTCCACCATCTCTCGTAAGTGGCAGCACATACAGTTGTCAGACTTTAATCTTGTGAAGCATTCCAAGATACAGCCTTGCTATCGACATTGAGAAATCAACCCCTTCAACTTTCTATCATAACAAAGTGAGGCAAATGTTTAAATTTCAGCACACCTATACACTATCTCTGAGAAGAGATGCATCAATACCAGCTAATGCATCAATGTCATACTACTTTTCCGAGACACAAAAGAGAGGAAGGGGCAGACCAACAACAACGCTCCCGATAACCTTAAACAATGACCTTAAAAAGTTACAAGACAAGAGTTTAAAACTCACAACAGCAACAGATCTAGAAAAAATACGCACTAAAGCAGAAGATAGACAAGGATGGAAAACTTTTACCGCAGAATTGATGAAAACAGCCGAAGCTGCGAGATCTGTTGACCACGCTGGCGAAAGGCTCTAAGTTAAGTAAGTAATACACTACGAAAACACAACAGGACACGACAGAGCACACAGACCTCTACAGGGAGCTCCACCAGCTCAAACTGCTGCTGGACCTCGGGCACCACGCCGCTGGCCAGTAGCAGGACGGCCGTGGCCGAGAAGGCCAGACTGTAGACCAGGGGCTTGTTGTCTCGTAGGCGCTCCATGAACGGCTCACCCTGGGGGGAACATAGAGATAGCATCTCTGATTAATGGGGGGTGTGGTGGTCCAGGGGTGGAACATCAGCTTCCGATGCAAAAGGTCCCGAGTTCGAATCCTGGCTTTTGCGTTCCCTACTGGTTGGGACAGTGTCAGTATAATGTGACCGGCTGAGACAGGAGTCATGGTATCCCCGCCCTGTCTCGTGTGTGGCAGCACACGTCCGTCTTGGGGCCCGTCCACAATATAGCCTATATAGTGCTGCTGTTGGACGTTAAACCAACCCAACAACCAACAACTACTTATAAATATAAATAAGTGCTGGTGTTGGACATTAAACCAACCCAAAAACAACAAAATCTCTGATTAACCTTTTCACATCCCATATTTAGAGTCCTATTCTTTGTGTGGACACTAAGTATGGAGATTTCTTTAGAAATTATGAACTGTAAAAGCTTTGATATCGATTACTTTGAAATGGAATGTGTGCAGTTTACTACAAAGAGGTGCTAGCACAAGAAAATATCAATGAGCACTACATGTGAGTGACGTGATGGGAAAGAGTATACACGTTGAGTCTATTGGTATACAATGTGCTTGTGCCAGCACATCTTAGCATCAATCTGCTCACCTTTCAATTAAATAAAGCAAATAGCAAAGTTTTGATCATCAATAAATTTATAGTATTTATTTAGATACACAGAGAAAGAAAAAATAGGATTTTCTCCTCTTCATTCCTTCTGATTTTTTTTAAAATGGAGACTCTTTTTCATTTAATAATTACACTCACTTTACACGATAACACTGCAACTATGCTGGACCCAAACTTAAAATTTGTTTTGATTTTATAAACAAACCTTGTAATTCACAGCAAATGTGGAAACTTGTAGAGACATTGATATAATGTATACTGTTGTGTTGAGCAAAGTTGGCTCAAACTCTTTCTCCAAGTTCACAAACTCGCCCTCTTCTCTGAAAAGAGATGATGGAAGAATTATGATTTAAGTGAAAAAGATTATTATCAATATTATTGACAAATGATTGTCTTGACATAGATATGAAAAAATTATTAAATCTTAAGTTTGACATAACTCTCTGTTTTTTCTTCGTGAAATCTCCTTGGTGTCTTTTATTTCTCTATTCTTCAAAATGCATTGCAATACAATACTTCTGCCTCTTCCCTCTCCTTATGGTATGACAATTTTACTATTTCATTTATAGAATATTCAAATCTTCGGTTTACATCCTTCACTTCAGCTTTCTTTCTCTCTTTTTTTTTTTCCTACCCTACCTTTCTGTTATTTCCAATTATGAATTTTTTCGTTTATATTAACCATCTCAATACTGTAGAGTGTGAAGATGTATGTATGTATGCATGTATGTATGTATGTATGTATGTATGTATGTATGTATGTATGTATGTATGTATGTATGTATGTATGTATGTATGTATGGATGGATGTAAGCATGTATGTATGTATGTATATATGTTTCTATGTATAAGTATGTGTGTGCATAGCTATATTTCTGAATAATTATGCATATTTGTTCCCCTTCTTCCTCCTCCATCTTCGGCGCTTGTACACACTCACTTGGCGGGCATGCGAGCCTTGGCTTCCCCCACGAGGAATATCAAACAACAGAAATGCACGCAGAACTGCAGGAACACGGTGAGGATTGTGTACACGTTGAAAATATTCGGCAGCGGCCGCTCCTTAGACAAGGACTTCAGAGGCTGCAAAATATAGTTGTAGAAAAGTTGTAAATAATTATGACTTCAGAGGCTGCAAAATTTAGTTGTAGAAAAATTATAAATAACTATCATTCACTTTGATTGATTGCCAGTATAGTTCTATTACTTAGCAAGTCTTATCTACCATACAACATATTCAGCTCAAGGTTACAAAATGAAATAAAAACATTATATACTTATTCTTCTCCTAAAATCTCTTAGAAAAATAACATTACATACAGGTAGGCTATTAGTATATAATTATCAGGACCTTAACTCTTGGCTCTCCCAACAACATGTTGAAGAGCATGGAAAACAAATTTAATTTTACATCTAACATGGTAAGCTAAGTCTGAAGATGTTTAGGATTAATTCCACTCATTCTTTTTTTCCCAACCGTTTCCTACAAAAAAAACACAAGTGACCATCTCAAACATTTGACATCCTTACCTTGGGTAGCAAGGGGTGTTTAATTCGACGTCCTTAAAATTAAAATTAAAATTTATTCAGTCAATGTGTGTTACATCGAAAATATATAATGTTGAATGTGACATCTCTTACCTTTGAGCGCGATATAAACAAGAAGCAGGTGACCATCTCTAATCCTCGACGTCCTTACCTTTGAACGTGATATAAACAAGAAGCAGGTGACCATCTCCAACCCTTGACGTCCTTACCTTTGAGCGTGATATAAACAAGAAGCATTCGTCCTTACCTTTGAGCGTGATATAAACAAGAAGCAAGACGTCCTTACCTTTGAGCGTGATATAAACAAGAAGCAAGACGTCCTTACCTTTGAGCGCGATATAAACAAGAAGCAAGACGTCCTTACCTTTGAGCGTGATATAAACAAGAAGCAAGATGTCCTTACCTTTGAGCGTGATATAAACAAGAAGCAAGACGTCCTTACCTTTGAGCGTGATATAAACAAGAAGCAAGTCGTCCTTACCTTTGAGCGTGATATAAACAAGAAGCAAGTCGTCCTTACCTTTGAGCGTAGGTAGGTAGGTAGGTAGGTAGGTAGGTAGGTAGGTAGTGTCACAGTCCTGCTGGTCTGAGCGGTATGTAGGCCAGCACCAGGGCGTTAAGCGCCAGGATCTTAAACATCTGCAGCGTGGTGACCAGCGTGCACCGGCCCTGCTTGATGATGTTACACACTGGAGGGAGAGGGAGGGGTAGATAGGTAAGTAGGTAGGTATGTAGGTAGGTAGGTAGGTATGTAGGTATGTAGGCCAGCACCAGGGCGTTAGGTAAGTAGGTAGGTAAGGGGAGGGGGGGAGAGGAAGAGGGTTGACTTGGTTTGGTTTGAGTTGTTTTAACGTCCAATGTCAACACTACACAGGCTATATCGTAGATGGGTTTCGAGACTGACGTCTGAAAATTTTATGTGCTGCCACAAATGAGACATGGCGGGGAGACCTAGACAGACCTGGATTCTTGTCTCAGCCGATCGCATTATACTGACACCGACCTAACCAGTTACAGGGGATGAAATCGGACAAATGGGGTTTTGAACCTGGCACCTCCCAATTGAGAGACTAATTCTCTACCACTTGTGCCAGTTGGTCCCACCAACAAAGAGAGAGAGAGAGGAAAGTCGCGGATAAAGCACGAGAAAAAAATACCTTGCAAAACTTTGTTCAATTTACTAAAACTAGATGGGGTTATAGCAGGTTTAAAGTTTGGTGTTTCTACTTATTGATGCAAATTTAGAAAAAAGCAAATTTACTAAATACCCTCTCTATTTATATAATAATGAACAAACAATAAGACAAAAAAACTAGAATGCACCTGATTAAAGTCTGTCTTCATATATGATGTGATTTTTTAAATGTACGTATGGTCAGATATAACTTTTTAAATGGAAATTGAACATTTTTCAGATTTAAAAGACAAACTTCCATTGAACATTTTTCAGATTTAAAAGACAAAGACAGAAAAATTTCTCACCACTCATAACAGTGGAAAGTTTTGAGGTGAAGGGGGAAGCAATGCTGGCATCTCCGAGTTTGATAACCTGAGCAGACTCGGCCTCTTCCATTTCCTTCAGTAAAGCTTGGAGTTTTTTCTGTGGAGAACAATCATCCAAATATATATATTCGTTACACAGTTATATAGCAGCAAAGCCTGAGAACTCTTCAAATTTGATAATACGCACATTTCCAACAGAACACTGTTTATCAAAACAATAAAAGCAGAACAAAAAAAGATGTTACAATAAAAAATGAAGACTACATATTATATCCGATAATAAAACTATCTTTCGTTCAGACATTATTTCGCACTCACTGGTTGCATCTTACCCTCTAAAACCATATTTTCTCATTTCCCTTTAGTTACTTGCTGAGTGTTAACTATAAACTCATCAGTTAGATATGCACTCCAATTACTATGTAGCTCTTTTGTTGTGTAAAACATATTTGTTTATTTATTTTGATCACTTCCTTCCTGCCATCTCTCTCTGCAATAAAAGCATTGCAACTGAATGCTGTATTTTTTATGTCTCCCAACATGTTGTAACGTCCTAGAGGCTAGATCTAATTAACATTATGCAATCAATGGTTGGTTGGTTGGTTGGGTTGGTTTAACGTCCAACAGCAGCACTATATAGGCTATATTGTGGACGGGCCCCAAGACGAATCAATAATGTCTAGACCTTAACACTGAAGGCAAAGGTTGTCCCCCTTACCTGCTGTGGTTGGAGGTTGTCCCCCTGTCCTGTTGTGGTGGAGGTTGTCCCCCTTACCTGCTGTGGCTGGAGGTTGTCCCCCCTGTTGACCGCTCGCTGTTTAGCCACCCTGCTGAGAGGACGCCCCGAGCCGACCCTCTGGCTGGGACCAGGGATGTGGGACGACGGAGTCTTTGGGCTACTGCTCTGTCCGTCCACGGAACTTCCATCGTCCTGTTGAGATAGAGAGATTTTTAGAGAGAGAGTGAGAGAGAGCAAGGCTTTGGTGATAACCTTTTGTTTTAAGCTGATATTTAGGCATGTAATCTTTGATAGCGAAAAAAATGAAAAAAAAAGTTCACATGTCACTGTTCAAAGCAGGAAAAAAATACATTCCCTTTCTAAACAAAGAAAAAGATGAAATGCAATCCTTCATGCAGTAGTTCATTGGCATGTAGACATGATTTTTTTTCTTTCCCTTCAAACTTACAATCTCATCTCTTTTCTTTTTATCTGGCAATCTCTCTGGTGCGTTTGCAAGAAGAGCAACACCTGAAAAAAAAAAAAGAGAATAATTTAATTAATTTTAAATTCATCACTACCAAGTAAGCAGCTGATTAGACAAATTAATGTAAAATATTTAGTTGTCTTGGATGAGAACAGTTTATAAGCACAAGGAACATACATTCCAATATTTGACATAATGAATTCTAATGCATAAATTTGATGATAAGTTTGATAGGCATTATAAGTATTTAAAAAATCCATTTGTAGCTTTGTTTTTCGATTCACAGTTTTGATCCAGTAGGACTGGTCACAGTACTAAAAACAAAATGGAACTTCATCAAGCAATTCCCAGTCCCACAAACTCAAAGCCTGTTTAAATTCAACAAAATTAAAATAACCAAAATTGCATAACATAGCAGCATATAAATTAAAATGCTTGGTCAGGTTGTTACTTATGACAAAGATAAAAGTGAACATTTTTATTATAAAATTATGTTCTTATTTTGTTTTGTTTTTTTTAGTGCTGGTTTGCAATGAAATGTCAGTCCACATTTATATTTGCATTTTTCTTATTTCTCATCTATTGCAACAAGTTAATAAATCATTTTTCATTGCTGCTGCTATACAACTTCTGCCTTAGATCAATGCTCAAATTCATAAAACCTAAAAAAAATATTGAGAAATAACCAAAGATGAATTTACTGTGTTCTTATTTCTCATTTACTACAACAAGTTACAATAATTTCTATTTCTGATGCTATAAAACTTTTGTATTCACCCCATACTTAAAATTTATGACACTTTAAATAATCATTAAGAGGTTATCAAAGATATCAAACAGAATGTTATCTCCCCCACACTTTTCTGCTGAAAAGCGGACAGAGTGAACATACCAACATCTGCGTGCTTAAGAGCCCCTACATCATTGGTGCCATCCCCACACATCAGAGTCACGTAGCCCTGAGCTTTGAGTGCCGTGATAATCAACTCCTGGTAAACGTCAATGTGAGGAAACAAAGTGTAATCAAATTATCCATTGGTTCAGAAACAGTAAGTTTTGATTTATTCACATCTTTGCTTATCAGAAAATAGCTGTTTTTTGATACTTAGAATTAGGCCTGCTTGGGGATCTAAAAGTGTAATCAAATTATTCAATGGTTCAGAAACAATAAGATTTCAATCACACATTTGCTTATCAGTAAATAATTGTTTTTGAGACTTAGAATAAGGCTTGCTTGGAGATATGTATACTTCATGTTTATAATAAATCAATTAAAATCTTAATTAATTTAAGGAACATTTTTTATAAGGAAAAAGAAAACATTAGAAACATGTAAAAAAGATTTTTATCGCAATTTTGATCTTGATTCTCAATATGTTTTCTTTAAAGAAAAAAATCAACAACAAACACTTGGTAGACCTATGCACATTACCTTTTGTTTTGGGGCAACTCTAGCAAACACTTTGGCATTGGCCAGTAGAAGGTTGAAGTATTTCTTATCTTGGGCTTGTAGATAGGTCAGGGCCTGAGTGAAAAAGACATCATCTATTATTTACATTAATTCTTGAAAAAAGAAATAATAATTGATCTGATCCATATACTTTCTTGTCTTCAAATATTAAAAAAAAAAAAAACCTCTTTCTAGAACTCAAGAGTGCAAACGTTATCATATGTCAGTGTCATCGATAACGATATTTGCTGCCCCACTTGATGCTCTGTACAAAATATGACGCAATCTGTTCCTGTACTGACTGTCGTGGGTGATGCTTTGCAAATTAAGGCCCAGACTCTTCGAAACCACTTAGTATTTATTTCAAGTTATTCTTATTTAAAAAAAAAAAAAATGATATGAAGGTATAGCAAGGTTACATTTAGAGCCTAGCCTTTTAAGAGCTCAAGTTTTTAAAATGTATGCAAAGAAAAAAAAAAAATGAAGATATTCTTGAATCATGAACAAACAATGTAGCAGTCAGCTTTGCAAAGCTTGCGCTAAATGTGCTGTGGATCTCACCTCCCCAGTCAAACAGAGGTCATAGACTGAAAGAAGCTGCTTCTTCAGCTGATCCGGTTTGGCCTTCAGGATTACTTTGTCATCAATGGATTGCCAATGCCATTCATCCGCTGCAATAAAATGTTCAATATAGTATATCAAAAGGCTTATAAATGGTGTGAAAACATCTCTTACAAATGTGAACAAAATGCTTAATCATATTTTAAATTTAATTTTGTACCAAAATAATCAGGCTAATGAATTACAGCAACCTGTTTGTTTACTGAAGCAACTTCGTTGTAGATGTTTATTATGTACTTTCAATGTGTATGCTGAGCAAATCGAATATCAAATGTGTTTACTTTTGCTGAGACGAGTACACAGTTGATCGATGTTTTTGGAAAAATGTTAACTTGTCCACCTCGTTACATTTTTTTAAAGCATTAAAGTGTTATAACACTTTATCCAATTATCCAAAGTAGAACTCTTCATCTACGATGTGTAAATCTTCTATGTCCAGAGAAAATATTATTTATAGCTTCTAATCCACACACAATATGCATATCCCAAACTCGTTTCTAAGCGTGCGTTCCCGTAAAAAAGACCAGTGGGCGATGACGGGCTATGCAGTAAAATATTGGTTAATGCCATATTTCCCCTCTTCCTTTTCTTTTCAATGAAGGTGAGAAGCCTACAATAAGTGCCTCACCAAAATCATTTGGAGGTGTCAGCACAAGGGTGGCTTCCTTCCTGGTCATCTTCAGCTCTTTGGCGACGTGGCACGCGGTTAGTGGGTTGTCTCCTGTTATCATGGTGACCTGGGGGTTAAGGAGGAGAAAAGAAGAATCATCAAACAGTTATCATGACATTGCATTTCTTGCACTGCACAGGAAACATCACTTATACAATAATTTCTTATGTAGGAATAAATAAAATGTACTATGATGCTACGAAGCACATTAAAAAAATACAATGTGTAAGAATAGGAATTAACGTAATTATATAATACTTTAATGTGCATTTTCTAAATATAAATGTTTAATAATAGAAAAGATAATGCTTTACGTAGACCTTCTTGATATAAATCTTTAATGAAAAAAAAACAATCTGCAAATAATAATAATAATAATACTGAAAACACATCAATGATTACCTTTTAAGCCAAACATTTACTACAAATTTCACAAGATGTGCTTTTCAACCCATATAAATTTCTTGAGAGGAAAAACGAACACAAGTCCAGAAAAACAAGTACATACATGGTGTGAAGCGTTGACAATCTCCTTGATAGCTGACTTTGAGTCTGACTTAAGCGGGCAGGAAATGATGACAAATCCAGCAAACACCAGGTCTTTCTCCACCTCTTCCCTCGACATGTCTCTCACCTGACAGAGAGACCATAATAGAAAACAGTGAACAAAACAAGGCATTTGAAAAACATCGAACATCTTTTATCTTATCACCATTCCAGAACTCTTGTTCTTAAGCACAATATGCTTGAATTTTCACCTTCACAAATGTACAAAGTATGGTATATTTCTAAATACCTATTACTCATTCTTTTCAGATATCTGCCAGACTACCCATATAAACAAAAACAAAATGCTGTGAGGGATGTTAATTATCAAAATGAATCCATGTTTGTTTTACATTACTAATCATGCAATTAATTTATTAAACAGAAATCATAAAAATTGAAAATAATGACACAATGAAAGATAAATGCTGTAGTACTCTTCTACTTCCAGATTTACTATAAATCCTTAGCTTTGTTTTACAAGATTGTATGCATATGAAAATTTTTTTTAAATTACAAAATTTTGCTGAAGCCCATGCAACAAAACATGTTACCTGCTGATGGGTCAGGTTTCCTATTTTCTTGTGTCCAAGGGCAAGCACTCTGGCTCCTCGTCTTGCCATCTTCAAATACACTTCATCGTAATAGTCGGGAAGGGAAGAAAACTGAAGAGGGAGGAAAAAAACACATGGTACATAAAATGTAATAACATGTACACAAAAAATGAACAATATTCCTAACTTTCTCTTCTAAAAAAAGTTTTAATCTATAGATTTATAATAAAATAATATTATTAGTATTACTATTGTAAGTTACTTTGATTTCAAAAATTGTTATAAAAAATAACAGAAAGAAAAAAAATTGTGTTCTTATTAAGTATTTTTTTCCATTGCACTGGATCTTTGATACCTGTAGGCCAATCTTAAAATAACAAAAATGAAAACTAATCCATGAATAGGGAATCGACAACAAAAAGTTACAAAGACCATTGCATGTAGGGGCATAACTGTGTAACAACCATAGGTGATGCAACCAGGGTAAAACAGGCACAAGTCGCAAATCGGACTTTTCATGTTATTTACAATGTGATGAGAAGCACTAAATGCATTCATAGCTCAATACTTTATAGAACTAGAGATAGTTCTTTTATTTTGAAATGAAAAGGGCCAATATAAAAGTAGTTTATCTATGTTTAGAGGGCTCTAGCTCAAAACTCATATCTGCGACGTGTGCCTGATTAAGACTATTTGCCTCACACTACTAGCTGTCATGATATCTACCATAGACTTAAGTGTCTCCGGGGCTTAGCTCAAAACTCATATCTGCGACTTGTGCCTGATTCACACTATTTGCCTCACACTATTATCTGTTATTGATATCTACCATAGACTTGAGCGTCTCTGGGGCTTAGCTCAAAACTCATATCTTCGACTTGTGCCTGATTCACACTATTAGCCTCACACTATTATCTGTTATGATATGTACCATAGACTTGAGTGTCTCTGGGGCTTAGCTCAAAACTCATATCTGCGACTTGTGCCTGATTCACACTATTTGCCTCACACTAATAGCTGTTATGATATCTACCATGGACTTGAGTGTCTCTGGGGCTTAGCTGGAAACTGATATCTACGACTTGTGCACTATTTGCCTCACATTAATAGCTGTTATTGATATCTACCATAGACTTGAGTGTCTCTGGGGCTTAGCTCAAAACTCATATCTGCGACTCGTGCCTGATTCACACTATTTGCCTCACAATAATATTTGATATGAAAAGGGCCAAATTAAGAGTTATTTATCTATGTTTAGAGGGCTCTAGCTCGAAACTGATATCTGCGACTCGTGCCTGATTCACACTATTTGCCTCACACTACTAGCTGTTATGATATCTACCATAGACTTGAGTGTCTCCGGGGCTCCTTTCACCGCCGCGCTGTACTGAACCTCCGTGCTGCCTGGGGATGTGTGCCCGTTGATTACAGACATGCGCTTCAGCGATGACTGGAAGTGGAACCGGTGGTAGATCTTCAGGCCGTGGGTCTTACGTTTCTGGGGAACCACTGTCTCTCCTGCAATGTTTCACACACACACAAAGATAAAATGATCTAGGGATTATAAGAACCATTATAACTCTAAACACAAATGAGGGGAGAGTGGGTGGATGGGAATATTTCCTGGCAATGAAATATGAATAGTAATTTTTTTTTTTATGTTAAGCCTCATATAGATGTTTAAAACTCTACCTCAAAATTTATCAATAAAAAAAACTAAGATGAAAAGCAAGAATATGGTTAGAAAAGAAACCTACAGTAAACATTGGTATAAAGATCATTTCATGGCGACACAAAACAGTTCTTGATTTCATAAGACATACAAATACATGCCTTTTCTTACAGGCAAAGACATTCAAAGTCCATCTCAGTAAGTCAGTAAGTGGTAATCTTTAGTGAGATTCCATTTAAAGACTTTTAAATTTGCTTTAATAGTATTCTTTCTCTGAGTCTATATTATAGTTCCCTTTTGCTGTTACTTCCCCTCCTATCCTTCTTGTATTGTAACATAAAGTTCAATATTCTTTACCTATATTAACCATCATTCAAACTGCTCAAGTCCATCTCAGTAAGTCGTAAAGTGGTAATGAATCAATTGTGCAAAGATTCTCCTTTAGTGAGAATCCATTTAAAGACTGTTTCAAGTGCGACTCAATGAGTGGTAGTAAATCAGTTGTGCAAATGTCCTGCTTGAGTCTGGTTGCATGTTCTTGTACAAATATCATTCTAGATCTACGTTTCCACCATATAGCACTGTCGACCTAACTTTAGTGAGATTCCATTTAAAGACTTTTTCAAGTGCGACTCAATGAGTGGTAATGAATCAATTGTGCAAATGTCCTGCTTGAGTCTGGTTGCATGTTCTTGTACAAATATCTAGATCCACGTTTCCACCATATAGCACTGTAGCCTACCTTTAGTGAGATTCCGTTTAAAGGCTTTTTCAAGTAAGAATCAATGAGTGGTAGTATATCAGTTGTGCAAAGGTCCTGCTTGAGTCTGGTTGTATGTTCTTGAACAAATATCTAGATCAACATTTCCACCATATAACACTGTGGACCTACCTTTAGTGAGATTCCATTCAATGGCCTTGAGCGTGGCCTTCTCCAGAGGGTCCCCAACCATTTCGTCATCCAGCTGAACCAGCGAGTGGCACGTCGCTAAAACCTGAGTCGTTTCTAGAGGTGCATCCTGCGGAGCTATCAATTCTGAGCCCCTGGAGCAAACAACAACAACAAAAAATGAAAAAAAAATTTAGTTAGAAAATGGTACCCGTGCCAGACAACTTTCCCAAAAATCATGCAGGTAAAAAAATCATGAAACTTCATTTTGTTTAACAATACAATAAACAATGCATATTCAAAATCTTTTTGACATCCAACGGAAAAAAATCAGGCACAATAGTTAGAGCCCTATAAATGTACAAAAATTACCCTTATATTGACCCTTTACTTTCAAGTAAAAAGAATTATCTCTGGTTCTAGAAATAATACATTTATAATTTTTTTTTAACTTTTAAAATTGAATTTGATGCTTCTCTCAAATAACCAAAAAAACATCCCAAGTCCAGGTTGCGCCGAATCACCCGGGTTGCTTCACATTTGAAATTACGTGAAAAGAGTTTGCTTTTTTCAACAGCCAAGTGGTACTTACTTTAGACCAGTGATGCCTTCCACAACTAAGTTGTCGCTGGTCAACGTGCCCGTCTTGTCAAAGCAACATATATCTATCTTTCCAGCAAAAGGTATGCGGAAAGGCTCTGTGCAATAGACATCTGTGGATAGCACATGATCATATCAAACTTAATTTTTTGAACTAAAAAAAATAAACAGAATAGAATCAAAAGAATAAATACATATTTTTGAACAAAAACCTGTGTAGTTTGAATTATGAGAACCACTGTTTAAAATTTACTATGATGTCAGCAAAAATAAGTGTTAAAACAGAAAATAACCATGCAGCTTAAAGTTTAAATGTAGCAAGGCATTTTCACAATATTGACTCTGTGCTTCTCATTAAAAAAAAAAGCTGGAAAAAAGATAAGGCTTATTGTTTTTTTTATTGCTTAAAGCATCTACATTAACTCTGAAGTTATAATAATTCAGGACAACAAAAATACATTTACACTACAGTCAAATGCAAAATGGTTACCAGCTGTTCCACAACAACCCGTTTCAAATAATTCAAAGTATTTTTTCTTCTTCAGTACATCATAATTTCTCAATTTACCAAATGATCTAGGTGAAGTAACTACTCACAGAGCTTAGTGAGGGCTAGCAGGGATGTGTTCACTGCCAGAGACAGCTCTATAGGCAGTTCAGGAGGGACGACTGAGGTCAGAATCAATGTGCATTCCAGGAACAGCTTGTAGCGGTTTCGTGTAGGATCTTCTGTGCCTGGTTCAAAAAAAGAAAGGAAGATCATTATTGAGAACCTGGACAGATTTCAATTTAAAAGATGTGATATCTCTGTATTTAAAATATCAATATAAACATTGAGAAGAATATATCACCAGAAATCTTCTACAAACAAGAAGAAAAAGATCCTCAATATTACCAGTTAAGAGAAAAAATAAAGACTATAATTAACTCAGTTTATAAAAGAAAAAAAAAAGACCAACAAACAATAACCTCACCATAAATCTGTCAATCAACAAATTCTCAATAATGATACCTAAGAACATAACCCAACTGCAATAAACTGATGATCTAATGTACAAACTTTCCGGGGAGAAAAAAGTGTTAATCAAACCAATTATTGTCCTTCTGAGTCTCCTTAGAAAGCATAAAACACTTCTAGCATATAATTAGCAGTATAAGAGCAACCTTAAGAAACTGACTCGTTTTCATATATCAATGAGCTACTGTCTTACAATGTGCACCTCAAAACACAACAATTACCTTTAATCCACACGTAAGATGCGGCAATGATGGCAAAAATAAGCAGGAAGAGGATGAAGAAGAACGTCTCCAGGTTGTTAGCTGTGACACGCTTCACCCCGAACAATATGGTTCTCAGCAGCTTGCCCTGTGATGTGTTGAAGCCATGACGCAGGACATACGCAATGCAGCCGTTGTCACTCGCTGAATGAGGAAAAAAATATTAGTGAAAAAAATTGGAAAGGGCAAAAAATATGCACGGAGAATCAATATCTTACCCAGTTAAGAGAAAACCACTATTTTATCATCCTTCCCCCGAGCTTATTTTATTCTGCAAATAATTGTATGTTATGCTCATTTTTTTCAAATACAAATTTGAATTCGTTCTTCTCCTCTGTAATTCATTTATCTTTAGACACTAAATCTTTTTAATGGCACAGAGATTCAAAAGAATGAGTAAGTTATGGCAAATAATGTCGTCTGATCCTTTTCTGAACCTTGTATATATATCAAGGTAATCTATGACACTATCACACATTTCCTGTAGCCAAGACCACTATTCACAAGCTCAAAACTAGTGTTACTTTTTACTTTTAGTTCTATTCCCATACTCATTTCCTTCAGGATATGCCCTATTGTTGGTCTCTATATAACAAAAATCGCAAGATAAGTAAGCTTACCTTTAAGGCCAGGCCCAGACTTGCTGGGAGGAGTGTGCTGCACCACCTTGGTCCCCCCAAACAGCACACGCAGCTTTCCATCCTGCTCCATGTTCAGAATATGGTCTGGCTCCATAGACTCAACAGGTTCCTGCGGAGCGGACATTAAAAAATGTGATCACAGAGAGGGGTAAATAGTCTTTTGATGAGTCTTCAGGATTGCTATAACATTTCTATACCCTTTACTGTCATTGAAATTTGGCCTTTGAGAGAATCTTTTTAGTCTAACAAATTTTGGTACCTGAAGTATAAAGAAAATCATGATATTGATCATAAAATTCAGTCATGTGGAGACAAACTTATTCCCAAAGATAAATATTCTATAAGATGCTTCATGTCCAAACCTATTGCTAAGATATTTTTTTTAAAAGACAATCAAGGGTAAGTATCACATAAAAACATCAGACGTAAAAATTTGTTTGAGAATGCTTGAGAAATAATTTTAACACAAAAATTTGTATCCCATACAAACCATTTTGACCTAATACAATAGCCCTTGGTCCAGAAAATTTGGTTGCATAAAGTTATTCTCTGCGCTGACTGCATCAAGAAATCCTCGAACCTTTGAATTTTTAATATCACTGTTAGAATAACGTGTTTAATTTTGGGCATGTTTTTAGGTGTGTATATTAAGGATAATAAAGTCTTGTCAACCAAATAGTGAAAAAAATCACATCAAAGCTGACTTACCTTCATCACAGGAACCGACTCCCCAGTCAACATGGACTCATCCACAATGCAAGGTCCTCGCAGGAGCAGCATGTCGCAAGGCACAATCTTCTCATCTTGTGAGCGAACTAGAATAGTTTGATAAACACAAACACAGTTCTCATGCATAGCAAAAACACTCCTATATTATATATTTCTAAAATCATGAAAATAAAACTATGCTCTTGAACACAAAAATTTTATTAAAAGACATGACAATCTTTTTTAAATGTGTATGAACTAAAAAAATGTTTCTTATAGAAAATAAAATCACACTGATTAAAATTAAATTGGAATTAAATTCAAAAGAAATTGGAATAGTAGTGCGTCCAAAGTAAAAATCAAGTACCATAAGAATTTTTTCACACTGCCTCAACTTACCAATAGACACAATATCCCCTGGAACAAGCTCATCTGTCATGATTTTCAACCACTTTCTATTCCTATACACCTGGTGAAAAACAATGTTAAAAGAATAATCAATCTTAAATCCAAGTATAAGGGGTAGTGCTGGAGTTGCCGTATAAAATGCTTTGATTGTGAAGCGAGATTAAAAAAATGATGAAAAGCAACGTAAAACAATTCAGCCTTTTTTCAATGATAAGAAACCTAGATTCCTCTTTCAAAGTACTTAGGTCCAATATTGTAATAAAAACAAAAAAAACAAAACAAAAAACATTTTTAAGCCGTTTTTGTTTACCTGTATAAGGTATGGTCTGTTGCCCATCTTCCTGATCTCAGCCATGTTGCGTAGCTGTTGCTGGACTAGAGTAGCTTCAAATGCAATAAGCATGAACAGCGTGAACACGGAATAGTACCAGTACTCATCCAGGCACCATAGCCCCACACAGAACACCTGCAAGTATAAAGAGAATAGAAATTGAGGAGGATTGTTTCTTTGCATGTTTAATGTTACAACAGCCCAACTAAAAATACCTGCAAGTATGAAAAATTGTGTAAGATTGTTTTTCCCCATGTTCCCACAGCCCGACTAAGAATACCTGCAAGTATTCACAAATTAAGGAGGGTTGTTTTTCCCCATGTTACAACAGCACAAAGCAGATCTCTAAAAAGTTAAACCACTCACTGAAAGTTGAAAAATGAAGGGAAACCAGCTTTCCTAAGTTCAAGTTATTAAAACTAAAATGTTCTGCTCAATTCAGCTTTACTTTTCTTTATTTAAAAAGTAAAAATATCTTTGGATCATCTTTAAAAACGAAATGTTTAAGTAAATAGTCTATCTACGAGTAAATCACCTGGAATACAAAAAATGGAGCGGTAGCTCTCTCTTTGAAGAGCTCCACAAACTTGGGAATGTCCATAACCATTCTGTGGAAAGGAAAAATAAATAACATTCCTTTATTATGAAGGTTCTAAGTTTCGCCATCGATGTTGAGAACATTTTGTCCATCCCCCTCTGTAAACGAGGCACGGCATGGGTAGCTGAGGTTCTTAAGTTTACTGCAAAAAAAGATGTTCAATGAGAAAAATAATAACAACCTACCTTACAATACTGTTTGCCAAGAACAATCCTGACTCTAACTATTGATTCTCCAATGCTTTGTCACAAAATGGAACCAAATTCCATTTTAAGTAAAATGATAATATTTCAATTTCGATACTTACAAATTTACTGACAACTTTTATGTCAAAAGTTATGACTGAAAAAAAAAATTTACTACAAAATGTAAACGTACGAGTTTTTGTCAAACTTCTTCTGAGCTGCCTTAAGTTCTTCCTCTTCCTGGTAACCTTTCCATTCCATGTAGTCACGAACAGATCTGTCCACCGGAAACTCCACAGGAGCAAAAGTTTTATACTTGTCGCCATCATAGACATACTTTGTTTTTTGGAAGATGAACCACATGGGATAGTCTCCATCATTCTGGAAAGAACAACAAAATATTTTACTTCGCAAAATCCTGTGGTAAAATTTTATAACAGAAAAAAAAAAAAATTTCTTATTAGGAATAAAATTATAATACTACGGTACACTCAAATTCTATCAAAAGTTGAGTTTGTTTTACAGCACGTCACAGTAACAGCTATACTAGAGGAATTAAATTCCTGAAACCTTATAATTATAGCAAGCAAATTATCTAAGCCAAGGGAAACTAAAAAGAATTAGATTTAAAATGTTTTGCATAGTTTGTTTAAATCAGAACTGATACAGACAATTCAAGTATCAGTGTTTGAAACTCACTTTACTGTGGAAAAGTTTGACTAGTTCTGTAGACCCGTTGTTTGGTGTAGGCACAACCTTCACCCACTGAGCACAGTGTGGATCTTTCACCTGAAAAAAACAACAACAAAACATTTCATTTAAAATATGCATGTATTTCAAGTAATTTTTTTTTTTCACTTCATATTAGCTTTGTTTGATGGAGAGGAAGTTCATACACAAATTAAAAGATCCCGTAGAACACAATATCCCACCGATAGATTTGCCCAATCATGGGTTTGAAATGTGAACGGCTTGATTCTTAACGCAACATCCACCTCCTTTTGCTTTGATTAATGATTATAATGAAAACATCAAAATGGTTTTTAAAGCTAGACGGCCTAGATCTTGATGATTTAAAACTGATGTTAGGCAGTTTTGTAATTAGATCTAGGTCTAGGTTTATAAATTTATTGAGTCACGTACTAGATCTAGTTTAATCGACACAATATGGTTTTTAAGTAAAGCTGTAAAAACGTCGTTAGATCTAGATCTACTTTAAAAAAACTTACTGATGAACAAGTAAGGTAAGATCTGACGTGGACCGACCACATACAAAACAGGGCTGTCAAAATTTGCAACAGGCCGATGCCAGCGAAAGCAATGAGGCCAGCTTCGTAGTAATCTTCAAGACCATAAACAAAGGTCCACATATAGGCCCATGTTGAAAATATAAAGATGAATGGAAAAACGTAGCCATGTAAAACAAGCGGCCGAATGTTGTGAAAAGATAAGCGTTGAATATCCTCGCTCAAGGGGGCAGCCATGTTTATTTGTGGTGAAAATAAGCAACGCACATACACGCAAATCGACGCAATTGATGCATACCGCATTGGAACCGATTTTTACCGCAAAAAGCCTAGCACAGGACTAAGAGAGAAAGAGAGACAGAGACAGAGAGAGACAGACAGATAGACAAAGAATTTGTGGACAGAGGGAATGGAAATAAGGGCGGGGGCATGGGGTATGGGGCAGGTAGAAAAAAGATAGCAAGAGAGTGGGGACGGTAGGGAGAGGAGAGAGAGAGAGAGAGAGAGAGAGAGAGAGAGAGAGGACGACTACCAGATGGGAGATAACTCAGAGAGGAGACATGACCGTGTTTTTGTGCATTGCTCCTTATTAGTAAAATTACATCTTCTCAATATTAAAAAAAATTATGTTTTGCCAAAACAGAGGAACTATTTAAATCATGTTTGTTGAATTATTTAAATGGCATGTAATCAAGTTAACTTTGTTCCCACAAAGATTATTACAGCAATTTAGTTTTGAAGTTTTGATCACTTGTTTTAGTTTAACTTTTCAGAAATGACACCAGTATACATTATAAATATGAATTTTGAATAATTTAGTATCCGCTTACTTTCAAGGACTTCACTGCGGTGATTTAATACACCATTGGTTTACGTTGCAATCTATTTGTTTCGTTTTTGTTTTTTTTTGGTTTTTTCTTTGGAATTTTTGGCTTAGACACTGTTGGGTCAAACTTTTTTTAAAATAATATGTCCTTTCTGCTGCATTTGGGTCAGTTGTTGTAAAAAAAAATTTTTGTTAGAAGTGTTAAACATTCACAGTGGTGTTAAAATTAAAAAAAAAAAACCTTAACTGGGTAAAAGTTATGAACATTTTATTTAAAATTTTTAGAGCGGTCACAAAAAATAGGATTAAAAAAAAAATTGAATTATAACTTGGTAACCAATAAACACATCTTAAAAATGATTTGTGATGTGTGTGGCAGATGTTTTCATTTTCATTTTCAATGTAGCATAAGGGTTTTAAAATATTTCTATAATAGCAATTACATTTATTGCAAAGAATGATTGGTTTTTATTTTGAAAAAAGTAGTTTTTGGTCTGAGAAATGCAAAGCTTTAATCAGAAGGCCTATCTGGGTCTCAAGGAGCGGGTAGTTATTACACATTGTACATGACTAACACCAGCCCAACATGAGGGGAAATCAAACAGGTACCTATGGAAACAAGCCACTTTGTTCTACTGACTGTACAAAGTTCCTCCCCCCCTTCTTTAAAAAACATTTACAACAATGTGATATCAAGAAAAGCTACATGGCTAAAGATCTAGATGCCCCCTTCTTTTAACAGTTTCAACAGCGTGATATCAAGCCAAGCAAAATAGCTATAAGATCTAGAGAGACAGTGAGGGTGAAAGTTTAGTTGAATTAAATCTGTTACTTTTTGGTAGTGTCAGTGTCAAAGTGCCATCCTTTGTGAGCACGTCATTACTGTAAGTTGACAGAAAAGTGATCTTTGCTTAGTAAATCAGGGATCGTTTCAGATTAAGTTTATTGAGAATCAAAATGGAGTCTTTGAATATTCTAATAAGTTTGAATCATTAAGGAAGAGAATTATTGTCTTGATGAGAATGAATGATAAAAGAGCTTAGTATTTGTTGTTCCCGTTTTGTAAATGTCTACTAATAGAAAGTATAAATACAACTTAAGACCTATTTAATAAATTGTTTAAACACAAAAAACATCAAATCAATGGTGGCGGTAAATAATCTCTGAATTTTAATTATTTTTTCTCTCATCAAAAATATTGAAATAGAATCAATAGAAGGGCTCTTGCATAAATAACTCTTAAAAGTATGAAAAAATGTAAATTTTTTCGTAAAGTATAAGTTTGTAAAAAAAAAATGCAATCAAGACATAGCCACAAATAAATTGGCATACAATGTAAATCAATATAAGTTTGGTAGCGTCATGTTGAATCATGTATTGATACAGTTATTTGAAAGATTTGTTACTTCTAAAACTTACAAGCTGTTAAATGCACATTAAAAGCAGTAAAACTTTAACAAATATAAAAATCCCATTCACATCCAGATAGATGCACAACTTAAGTTGAATGGGCCACAAAAACGTTTTCATGAACCATAATCAACATTGAAGAGATCAATACACGAATAAAATTTGGCCAACTCTTCATGCAAAGGTGAAATATATTTTGTTCACTGGAGACAAAATTACTGAAAACAAAAACACTACAGGAGCTCTGCAAAGTTCAATTGAATTTGCAACACAGCAATTACATTTTAAAAAATGCATTCTATTAATCTGATTCTAAGGAAAATCAAAAGGTTTAACTCTCTTCTGACTAGTTTTAAAGTTACATAATTTTGCACACTGTAATAGTGTCTATTATTATGACATAAAACAATATAAAATAACAACTGATTCAAATGCAATTTCAAGCAAATAAAAACATAAAAATATCACTTGACATGAAAAAAAAAAAAAAACAAAAAAAAAACGCATTTCATTATGAATCAGTTTACCATATTTAGTAGTATAATTCAATATCAAATTTAATTTTTACTTCAAACAAGAAATGAAACCATAAAACTAATAAGGAGGAATGTTGTTTTCTTGTGGTTGCATATATAATTCTTTTCTTTTTCAACGGGTATCTTATCTTAACAGATAAATCAGCACCTGAAATCTCTCCTCCTCTCGCTTCTCCAAACACACGCACACACACTAAATCTCGCTCTTATATGATGAGCAGAAATCTTGAAGTAATTAATAAAGTAAAAAATCATTTGTCTGAATTACAATGATATAAAACAACTCATTGCAATAAACTTTTAAAAAGGCACAAAATGTCCAAGTTAAAATTGGAAGCACCAGAAACACACAATCTCACTCACTGGTAAAAGTTGCTATATAGTGAAATTTTTTTTTCACAACGTATGCATAAACAATTTAAACATTAGAACCTTTCCATAAACTATCATGGCCCTAGGCAAAAGAGCAGAAGCTCAGAGGCCACTGTACTAAACAACAACATCATGACCGAGAAACTGCTCTCCAGTTAGCAATGGCCAGTTTAATATTTTCCTCTGACAAGTTGGGGAAAAGACGTTTCACTTCAGCTGCAAGGCCTTCATCTCCTCCTAGTATATCTGTTGTCTCCAAGTCTCCTAGAGGGAAAAAAAATGACATTGTCCTCACAAATTAAAAAAAAATTGCAAATTATTTTCTTCTTTAAATTATGAAATATAACCTAACTATATAAGGCCAAAAGAATCAGAGAAACATTATATATGAAAGAAAATTGAACTTTCCAATTCTTTCTCACCTCCTATATCTTCTTAGACATTCAATTTACGAATACAAAGTGCTTAATTCAAGAGTTTTTGAGCAATGTGATCTTGAACATCTGATTCTGAGACTTGAACACCAGAACTTGCACAACGTATCAGCTAAAGTTTCAAATCCAACCTTTGTGAAGGTGAATTTAAAGCCAAGCTCTCAACCTGTAGCACATACCTGAGTCATTTTCAATTTTTTTCTTGTCGTTGACCACCATAACAGTCCGCTTTCCAGGGAATCCAATTATGCGTAAGGATAAGTGGAAAGGACTTCCTTTTGGATTTTCAAAAACCTGATGATTAGAATATCAAATTTAAGCATTTGAGACTGCAAAACATTTTTTGTTATTTGATGGTGAGTTCTTTTTGGGTTTTTTTATAATTCAACTGTTAAAATGCTAACAAAGAAAATTTATAGAGAATTCACAACTTAAATCCTTGGAAATCAATTAATTGTTTTAAAATTAATTTTAGATAAACCGTTCACAAATTTAATTGAGAGGGCATGTCAAAATTTAATTTCCTTTTATAAATGTTGACACTCATAAAAAAAAAATTTTAAAAAAAAGTAACCTCTCTAGAGCAGTGCATGTAGACATTTTCACATTTAGCAAATACTTTTGGAGCAAAATGGAAAGTGCATCATGAAATGAGGATATTTCTGACATTTAATCATGTTATGTTGAAAGACATAAAATTGTTAATTAGGTAATGAAAAATGGGCAGTTCCCATATTCATGTTTTGCCCCAAGATTTGACACTGTATTAAGAGATTGTGGATTTCAATGCTGGTAGACCCTAGATTCAGACGAGTAGCTTACTTGAAAAAATGTACATGTACCATATACAATTTTTTATCAATCAAACTTAGTAGAAATGAGTACCATCTTAAGCTTGGTGCATAAGCCTTCAACAGAACATTGTACATGTAATTTCTTCATTTTGTCTTGCTTTAAGGCCGTTAGAGGCAGCTTTTTCAATTTTAACATTTTTATTGAATTCAAGTCTAGTACCTGCTTCAAAAACCAAGAGGCAGATTTATCAATAATGATTACAAAAATATCAACATGTCACATTTCACGATACCTTATCAAAATCTGAGTAAAAATCTTTTAAGTCAGTGGTTCCACTCATGTCTGAATAGTACATGCGTCGCCAGCCATCAAGAACAAACACAACACCCTCAGGCAAGTTGCTTCTTGGCAATGGGTCTCCATGTCTTTGCATGCGCAGTAGCTGCCCTTCATGCTTTATGTACTTGTACTCTAGAAACGAGTCTCGAAATTCCGGAGACTCCTTCTCAAAGTCAAGGCTGATAACTCTAAACGTTGGGAAGCCAAGAGCGGTCTCTACTAAAAACTTGTCACCAGGTTTTTCCACATTTCTCACATGGACAAGGATGTGGTTATTAGGAAAAAGGACAGTGCTAGTGCAGGTGGCATGGACTAATTCTGCATCAAATCCAAGAGCTTTCAGAAGGTAGAAAGTAGTGACATTCAAGTTGTAGCATAAGCCTCCAGCTCCCGACAAGACGTCTGCTTTGATTTCCTCCAGTGTTGGTCTGTGTCTGACAAAGATAATACTTGTTTCAAAATTTTATCTCACTTATCTTACAAATAAAAATGCTTTTTATTGTTTGATTCTTTGTTTTTTATTCTTGAATACGAGGGTATTTAAAAGTTTGAAACGAATCATATACTTACTTGCTTACTTTGCAAGAAATCAAAAAATTAATAAGAAAAATCACCTCCCACAATGTCGGAAACCTCTCTACAATCTTTTATGTTTCTTAGTCTTTACGAATTTGTGTCTCTTAGAGATCAATTATATCTCTTAAAACTTAGATATGTTGGAGAGGTTTTTGCTATTCTCAACATTTAAACATTTTTCTATGTGAATTTTTCTCAATATCCTTGAGCTGAAATTTAAAATTTTAAATGATTTTTTGCGCTTGCAGCAACTGAGTTTAAAATGTTTAATTTAATCTAAGAAATTGGTTATAACTATTTTTCATGGAAGAAAATTAAAACTTTTATTTTTTTAAAAATGCCAGCGTAATATTCAAAGAATCAAAGACCAAAAAAAGAGAAGAATGCATTTAGTTGTTGTTGTTGTTGTTATTAGTCCTGTGGCCTCTGAGCTTGCGCTCTTTTGCCTAGGGCCATGAAGAAAAAGGCAGCAGTTCTCTGTTGCTGCATTTAGTTAAAAAATGAATGTCATAAATATCTACATGGCAAGAAGTAGAAAAACATATTACCAGAAAAAGTGACATTTTACTTTATCATCTTAAAACTTTTCCTATCAAGTAGCTGTTGTTGTACCTTTTCTCAAGAGGGAAACTCATCAGGTGAACATTTTGAAACAGTAACTCTGTCTGCATGGCCACAGCGATATCATCAAGCAGTCCCTTCCTGTCAGATGCTGTTCTTTCTCTGACATTTTTCACTTTCAGTTTATTGGAGATAAAGTTTTCAGCTTCATCTGGTGTAAACATCTCTGTTGCCATGATTACGATGATTGATAATCTGTAGAAAAAAAAATATAATAGAAATAATATAACTTTTATGTCCAGAAAATTAGATTAAAAAAAAAAAAAAAAGATTTTACTGGATTTTTTTTTCAACTGGATCGAATTACATTATAAATACATAAATTCGGTTGATTGAATGCCTTTAGAGGTACAGCTGAGTCCTATTTCTAATATAGTCTCCCAAAAGACTATTACTGCCTATATTCTAGATCGCTGTTTTTGTCAAGAACATATCCCTTTGACAAAATTTAAATGTACTTAAGTAATCAATAATACAAGTTCTGAATCTGGATTTTTTTAGAGTAAAAGTAGTATGTGGTATAATCCTATACTTGTCAAAACTGTTACTTGCAGGTATTGGCAGCCACCACCTATGTTTATCCAGTGGCACCAAACGTCCCCCTGACAGTCAGTCACTAGTGTGTAACTCGTACTAGACTTCCTCAGCCGTACGCCAGTAAAGCGAGCACATACCAATCAACTGGTCTTGTTCATTCTGTACTTGTAATAATACTACATACACTTTAGTAGAAGTTGTTTTTTTTTTTTCTACATCCAATCTGAATTTTTAATAATAACATTGTGCAGACAAAATAATCCGCCAAAGATTATTATGATCGAAGAGCAATAATTGTACAGGGCAGGCCCCAGAAGTAAGATATCCAAGACATGGTGAGTCACATTATAGTTTATACTGACCCCACCCAACCAGTGAAAAAACCAGATGTCCAAAATAGGAATCCAACTTGCAATCTTTTGATTTGAAGCAGCGTGCTGTGCGATGTCATTTCACCACCTGTATTTTTTCTGACTCTTGCACCTGTATCACTTATGATTTTGAAAGCACTTTATATTTTTTAATTTGCTGACTACCAATTTGTAAGTTTGAGGTGACCTGCTGCAAATTACAATACATGATACAAATAAGCAACGCAACATAAAGGTGTTTTGTTATACAACTAGATTATTATTATTTATTTTTGACAAATCTGACCCGCAACTCCAGATTTAAATTTATAGATGATAAACTCTGAATACATAGAACCTAACACATGTATCAAATCTATAGAAATAGAACTGGATTCTCAGACAAGTTTATTGACACTCTTACAGTTAGGCCTACAGTTGGTTGGTACAGGTTTCTAGAATACCTAAAGCTGGTAGGCCCTAAATTTTCATGAATTGTAGATCTATCTCAAACTCTAAATCTCTTTAGTTTGTTGAGGGAATGTATATCTAGAATCTAGTTTTATATAGTCTCAACTGTGGTTTTTAAAAGTAAAAAATATATATCATATTATATGGGTATTTCAGAATCCGTGATTGATGTTAGGTCTAGATCTATGTAGATTCTAAGCTACACCTCCTTGTTTGTACCAATAAACTGTGAGAATGCTAGTTTCTCTGTTTCTTAAATTAATATTTGATAACTTAGGTTCGTAAAGACCTTACCCAAACGTTTTCAAAAGATGCAGACAATAATATTGGACTGGCCTTTGAAGTTTGAAGTTTGAACTAATGGACTTAAATGGAGGAACAGGGTTTTCCCGAAATACTAAAACCGGTTTTCCCCTCTCATACAAGGATTCAAGCCAAGGCTTCAAAGAATTACTATGCCTAGATTCAAACGTTTCCTTGTTTTCTTCCTCGTGTTTTTTGTTGTTGTTGTTGTTGTTGTTGTTGTTGTTGTTGTTAATATATAACGGCCTACAGATTAATGCTATATAAAATACAAGTTTAGTACAGGAGAATCACAATTAGTACGCCTCTAGATCGACGACAGCAGCAGCAACGACAGCAGCAGCAGGAGTAGTAGTAGTAGTGGTAGTAGTAGTTGTATTAGTTGTTGTTGTAATAGTAGTAGTAGTAGTATCAGTAGCAGTAGTGGTAGTGGTAGTGGTAGTAGTAGTAGTAGTAGTAGTAGTAGTAGTAGTAGTAGTAGTAGTAGTAGTAGTGTTAGTAGTAGTAGTAGTAGTAGTAGTAGTAGTAGTAGTAGTAGTA
>RQTK01000173.1:397072-482656 GCA_003991915.1 Elysia chlorotica
AGTAGTAGTAGTAGTAGTAGTAGTAGTAGTAGTAGTAGTAGTAGTAGTAGTTGTATAGTAGTAGTAATATGCACACACAAAGGTACAAAAAATAAGTAGGCCTATAGTGCACCTCTGAGAATAAAAACGATGCAAAACACGGAAGCTTTCGACATTAAGCCTTTATCAGGCACAAAAATATAACTAAATTGAAGAAAAAAAAAGTATACTAACACACTAAGATTTTACAGATGAAAGATAAAAAGAGATATATAAACATAAAACAGATAAATAGATCATGAAGATAAAATATCTAAATGTAAAATAAAATCAATAGAAATGAAAAAAAAAAAATCAAATCTAGACCCAAAGACATAGTCAATTAATACAGATTAGTCGTAAACGGAAAGACAGAGAGAAGAGAGAAGAGTGTAGCCTATGGTGAGAAGTTACCAATCAAATTATTCAATTCTTGAACGCCAAAAAACAAACAAAACCAACAACAACAACAACAACAACAACAACAACAACAACAACAACAACAACAACAACAACAACAACAACAACAACAACACCAACAAAAATAACAACAAAACAAACCAACAAAAAAATGCGCAAACCCATACAGACATTAATACAGACTAGCAAAGACACTCCTCAATTTTACACTCGCCCACCAAGAAAGATGTGCATTTTTAAATACTCAAATTCTGCTCGATTGATCCCCTGAATTTTTATCGCTGATATAAAAACTCAACATTTTTTTTCTACGATACTTCCTCGATGAGAAAATGGTCAGTGAAAATGTTACCAGTCCAGACATAAGGATGTCACATACCCAGTGACGAGGCGCCGAAATCGGTGAGTAGGAATGGAAATTTAATTCCTAAAAAATTGTCAGTCACCTAAAATGCTTATCAGCGCCTAAGTTTTCGGTGACATAAATCTGTTGCCTCTATGAACGCAGGCTTAGGCTTGATTATACTATAGGCGATTGTATATTAATTTATTAAAGGTAGGTTTTCGTCCACACTGGGGTAAAACCCAGCACTTTCACAGTGGTGGCCCAACGTCCTAACTCCTAACCACTGCGCCAGCGTCATAATTTTATTATTTCAAATAACATGAGATGAAAATAAAACAACAACAACAACAACAACAACAACAACAACAACAACAACCACAACATCAACAACAACAACAACAACAAAACATTCGTGTTGAAAAAAACACAATTCCTTGAAAAAAAACGAAAAAAAACAAAACAAACAAACAAACAAAGAAACAACAACAAAATTATGAACAAAAAAACATAATAGTGATTAAAACAACAAGAAAACAAAACAAAAAGGACGAAATCAATAATCTTTCTTGTTTTTTAATTGGTTTGCAATTCACATTGTGAATAAAGCTTGGATAAGTTGAACATTGGTGTGAGAAAAAAAAACCACCGGTTTTCTGTGATGTTAAATCATGTTTTCTACGCACCATGGCTCCTTTAGTAAAACAATATACAGATTGATTTACATCTGCCTATAGAGCCTTTGAATTGATAAAAAATATCAAAGTTTCTCTATTTTTGTTTTGTTTCTTTGTTTACGAGTCCCCCATTTTTAACGAATCCTCACTAACAATCACAAGCTCCATCAGCCGTCCCAGAAAGTTCACGACCTTGACCCCTGTCATGACCTTGCCGCCTTACGGGTGAGGGTGGGGAGTGTGGTCCAGGTGGTGGTCAACATGCCCTCCATGATGCACGTTGTTGTTGCAGGTGTTGTCGATCTTACACTTGCAGGCGTCAGCGCACATCTGGTCCGTGGTGCTCTCGTCTCCGCTGTCGATGAAGTCGAAGAGAGCGTCACACTTGGTGGTGCAGGCGTCCACAGTCAGCCCGCTGTCCGCCGCCAGGAGAGCGTCCACCTCGTTGGTGACCATGTTCATGAGGGTGTCGTGCTGGCCCAGGGAAACGGCCACGAGGGCTGCGAGGACAAGAACACACTTCATCTTCAGGTGCTTGACTGGCGGCTGTTGTTGTTGTTGTGGCTGTGGTGCTGGAGCGGTGGAGATGTCTGGGAGACCAGGCCTGGTGTATATATACCCCGTGTAGCCACAGGCGGCATGGCCGCTGGCTTAGCTGGAGACACGATGCTGGGGTCAGGTGACACGACCGGTTCTCAATAGAGGGCTTGTGATAATGGGACCCAAAGCAAAATGAAGACGGTAGGTTAGGGAATGTCCACTGGTGTCCAATCATAGTTCTAGCTGGGACACGATGCTAGGGTTAGGTCTAAAGTTACGAATGTTCCAAACATGTCAAACATGTAGTGAAGCTGGACTTATTCTTGACCATGATGTCGTAACTTTAAGATAAGATGTGTTTATTAATACCTGGCAAGCTGACCTGGTTCTATGGCCGAAAATAACTCACTTAGCATCACGCGCGTCTGTTGGCCAGGTGCTTTACAGTTCTATTAATGATCTTACAAAACAGTCTCTGGTTGTATCATGGCTGCCAGATAAGCCACTTCAAGATCACTTATTGCGGTACCGTAATGGGTTAAGCTCTATCATTCAAGGTCATGTAAAATAGATCTGGAATTTTGTTCTTGCATTGAATTTGAAGAATGTACTGTTTTCCCCCTAGTACAGTGCATTTGTTTATTTCAGTACGAACACAGGGAAAAAAAGACAATAACTTATTCGTGATAACAATATTTTATTGTTCGAGTTTAATAATTTGTAAACGTCCTTATAGATTAAAAATGACCAAATGTAAATGATCTCATTATGTATAAGTATACTTGAAAAATGAAAAGTAGCATCATGTTCGTATTATTTAAAAAAGAAATGAACATCTAAAAACTGAATCAAATAATATGACAAATAAATCCGCGGGGGAATAGGCCAATACTGTGATTTTTATTGAAACGTGCCCCGAAGAATCTGAAACAAATACAAGGACACTAAGAAGTAACCAAACATTAAACCCATCCCCACCCCCCACACCCCCCTTTCCTCTCTCTCTTTAAAAAGTAAAGAAGTATTGACAATCTTTTTTTCTTCCATCGGTCGGTTTTTTTTGTTTACAAGAATAACAGTATGCGCTTTAATATTTGATAATTTTAGATCTTTCTTTCAATACACCAGACTCCTAGCTCGAACACCAAGACCTGTGAAATCTTTTTCTTCTTTTGTACATAAACACAGGAAAGACCGCCGTTGTGCTTAGAAAGAAAAAGAGGCATAAAAGCTTGTAGTTTAGGGCTTTCACTTTCTGTTCTTGTGTATGAAAACACAAATTACAATTCCCAATCCGTTGACTTCTTGAGTGTTACAGTACATGTTGCTTCCATCTGGGTATGAATACGGTTGCCCACATTTCTTTGTCGGTGAGTGAAAGGGACGCAATAATCATGTATATTTTTTGTCCCCTTGATCCTTCTCGAGAATAAAAATAGTGTGCTAGAACACGCAACAATTTAATATTAAACAGGCGTTAAGTGGAATCCAATATAATGATTATTCTTTGTATATTTAACGTTGGTACTATCAAGTACAATTTGAGAAACGTGCATGCAACGATTTCATCAACTTTTTGATACAGTTTTGTTACAATGGACGGCCCCTTTGGTTACGCAAAATATGTTGTAATAATATTAAGACAGTTTTATTTTGACACTTCAAAACTACACCTGTATCTATGTTTCTTTAATGTCAGTATCTTTGGAGAAATATTTTTTCTTTCATTTAGAGGCAAACACCAAGTAATTAAAAAAAACCTTGCTTTCGTTTTGAGAATTTAGACTCTTGCGATGTTTCGTCTACTTTTAAGTGTAATAGGTTAGTGGCTATGAATTATTCTACTGCAATTGAGCTAATACTACGAAGTTAGGCTCGCTTATGAATATTATTGAAGAGATTGATTTCTTGAAAGACTAAACAATTGTATGGCAGCCAAAGACGGGGCGTTACAAAAGTAATCCAAACTATGTCGTAATATAAAGACAGTTTTTTTTTACCTGATTTAAATTCGCACACAAGTTACACCAACCTCTAGCTATTCCTCAGCTATTTTACAGTAAGCCCTTTATGGCGATCAGTACAGTTATGAGAAGGTGATGAAAAATAATGGTTAATTATCTTGTCTGTATAAACTGACATCAAGCGTAGGAAATGAGATTTTCACTTCTTCAACCAGGTCATCTCTTTCTACAAACTTCATGCCTCTCAGATGGCGCTTCAAAGACACGAAGGGGTGGAATTTGTAACTGAAACTGCACGTTCAGACTTATGAAGTGGGTGGGGCAATACAATACTTCATATCCATATCTCTAAGACCAATCAATAGTCAGTTTGTAGCATGGGGTGCTGCAATGTCGTGTTAAAGTGCCATGCTCATGCTCATGGCTGATGTGCTCTTGTTAAAAAAATGTCATTTGTTAGACATTTTGTCTCCTGGGCAGTCAATCAGTGCCTCCCGATACTGCCAAACGTTGAATCGACTAATGCAAACAATACACCACCGAAGAACAGAACTTCTGAGAAAGGGCACGACACATCGACACGACATCGTAACATCAATGCTGCGAGAGTGATTAATTGGGTTTAGATTAAATTTAGCATTATGGAGCGTAGTGGTCTAGTGGTATAAATATTGCTCTTTATGAATGGCATGGCAATTCAACGCCGATGTATCTACAAGTCGAGGACTCTAATCCCACAAAGCGCAATCATTGTCCGGTCGTTTTCACTAAAGATCTATTTCTTACGATGGTCGGAAAACACTACTTAAAGATTTTATCTCTGCTTATACATGTAATGAGAATGGCAATTGATTGGCATGGCAATTCAGCGCCGATGTATCTACAAGTCAATGGTTCTAATCCTGCAAAGTGCAATCATTGTTTGGTCATTTTCACTAAAAGCCTATTTCTAACCAATCTCATAAAACACCAGTAGTAGTACAAAATTCTAGCTCGGTTCAGGATGACATCTGATTGGTCCAAGCGATATATTGGAAGCATTGCGCCCCCCAGCTCTTAACCCTGATCTTGCACCTTCAGTCCACCACGTCTTTCAAAATCAGGAGCGCCAACCGAGAGGCATAAAGTGTGAAGGTTGAGATGACCTGGTCAAAGAAGTTCAATCATGTATAACTGGTTGTCTACGTTCAATGCCAAATTTTTTCTCATCCATGGTATATTCCTTTCCATAAAGTTACCAGCAATGCACCGACTACATTCTACAACTAAATTTGTGAATTCATCTTGAGAGAAAATGATGAGTCGGTTGAAAATGTGAAATGCTGATTTGCGAAGCTTGGCGTCATTTTTTATAGACAAAATTATTTATATATAATCTTCCACCACTTTCTCATAATTGCACTGATCACAAACTTAGGTAAGGTCCAAGTAATATTGGATCCTTTGCTACAAGTTTTGCAGTCTCTTAAGTTAGTACATAACTCTTCATTTTTGCTCATTTGTTTCTGATCGAGAATGAGAGAGTACTGATTTCGTGATTTCTAATTGTGCTACGTTCCAAACTACACTGGCCTCTATGTCTGTAAAAAAATGGTTGATTTTTTTTAGAAATACAAGTATCTTTCGTGTTATTAATTACACCAATTTATTAATATATAGAGCCCCGTAAGAACAACGTTGTGGCAGCTTACAACTTGTCTTAAATATGCGAATAAGAGGCCTTAAGACGAAAGCTACCGCGACGTGATATTTACAACGCCTATACTTTAAACGATGCTTCCTCAATATTTTTTGCGTGAGGGCTAATTAACGATATATTCATCAATTCCAAACTAAACCTTTAATCTCGTGATGAGATAAAAACGGCTAAATAAGGTGACTTTAAGAAGAGATTACTTCATACAGTGCCGAAATGTTGATTTGGTTGAAACTGAACTACCTAACGTGTGCAGTGTTCACACATTTCTTAAAACAATGAGGACTAAACAATTATTTTCAGATCTATCGATCGCTGGCGGTATCTTCTTACAGGAAATTACAATACAAATGAAAAAACACAGGCAGAAAACAAAACTGTTTTGGTAGCTTTGACTGCCAAAATAAGATGTTAACTCTTTGCCACATCGCCTAGTCACGCATCTGGCACAGTAGTGACCAACGGCATGCATGAAGTAGATCGCCGTGCTGTAATACAATTATCCCTATCGCTAACTGGACCATGGGCGCTTTCCAAGGACTAACGGATTCATCGTTATCTCAGAGATTGCAGAACAATGTACACGCAGTTAGTGAGTAATGAATCATTCCAGGTTTCGTAAAATCTGGAATCTGGCAACAATCTTTGAGAAACGGCCGTGAAGCCTGACCCCAGCATCGTGTCCCCAGCTAGAACTAAGATTGGACGCAATTGGACTCTCCCTAACCTACCGTCTTCATTTTGCTTTGGGTCCCATTATCACAAGCCCTCTATTGAGAACCGGTCGTGTCACCTGACCCCAGCATCGTGTCTCCAGCTAAGCCAGCGGCCATGCCGCCTGTGGCTACACGGGGTATATATACACCAGGCCTGGTCTCCCAGACATCTCCACCGCTCCAGCACCACAGCCACAACAACAACAACAGCCGCCAGTCAAGCACCTGAAGATGAAGTGTGTTCTTGTCCTCGCAGCCCTCGTGGCCGTTTCCCTGGGCCAGCACGACACCCTCATGAACATGGTCACCAACGAGGTGGACGCTCTCCTGGCGGCGGACAGCGGGCTGACTGTGGACGCCTGCACCACCAAGTGTGACGCTCTCTTCGACTTCATCGACAGCGGAGACGAGAGCACCACGGACCAGATGTGCGCTGACGCCTGCAAGTGTAAGATCGACAACACCTGCAACAACAACGTGCATCATGGAGGGCATGTTGACCACCACCTGGACCACACTCCCCACCCTCACCCGTAAGCTAAGCCAGCCAGGAGTCGTGCTCGAACAGCGGTAGAGCTCTTCGTGCCTCGAAGTTATGTTTAGTCCAAACTGTGCCGCGAAAAAGTATAGGAAAATAATCTTTAGAGACGTGACTCGGTGGTATAGAAGTACTGTAACAGTACTGTAGTCGTATTCTGATTTTTATACAATGTTTATCACACATAGACAAGTGCAAATCCAAGTCTATAATCTGGTACCAATCAACATTTCTATACAAAGAAAAAAAAACCTTCGCTGTGCAGTTGATGTCTTCTAATTCCAGCACTTATGTTTCGAAAAGCACTGTGGTTGTGAGACACTACTTAGATAGAGACTTCAAAATAAATAAATGGCGTTATATTTGTAAACAATTCGTTATATTCTGATGGTAATGTATCCGTTACTTCGTTGTTGTGTATGTGTGTGTTTAATTTCTCGTTCTCTCTTCTACTTTATATAAAGATATCCTCAAATATTGATAACAATAATTTTACATCTGTTAAACTTGAAACTTCTTATTTAACATAACTTAACCCTAGTTATACTTCTTGAGTTATCTTATTGATTGTGGAAAGAAACTTTTATTTCAAACAGGTTTGTTACCTTCAAAGGCTCTAGGAGTAGGACAAATCTTTCGAAAAACCCATAGAAATCAACAGTTTAATTTATCCCTAAGATTATTACGAAGTTTCAAAACCAAACGGTCTTCAGAGATTTCTCCTAGTTAAAATAAAGTAAAGGGCAAAAGTAAAGACACCCTCTATTACAGAGAGTTTCAAAGCCCTTGATTTTCCAACAGTTCTCAGTATTCCAGATGTTCAAAACGGTGACTGACGTATATACAACCACAAGTCATTAAAAGTTTCAATAAAAACAAAACTAAATTAAGTTGTGAGATAGATCATATTTTAATATTCAAATATGCACATAATCAATCAAGACATTTGCATCAGTCTTACAATAATACTTGGTTTGGACAATCAATACAAATTACAATCCAGAGATCTCAATTGATTGGGACCTCAAAATAAATAAAGATGACGACCCATTGTCCTTGCAAAAAGTTAGAGAACTGCAACAGGCGTGTAACTTACAGAAAAATCATTTGATTTGAAGGTTCATCCAATTCAATAGATTTTAATTTTAGCACACACAAGCAAGAAATGTAAGAATTAAATGGTAGGAAATTTGCTTTTCTGGAATTTCGCATATGTGCATTGACTTGCATTATCTTCATACAAGTTAACCAAAAACCAAAGGAAAATATTAACAGGAAAAATAAAATCCATGAGCAGTACAATGGAAGCCACTCATGATAAACATCACAGGAATTGATAAACAGTTTTTTTTTTCAAATCCCAAGAGTGACTGTAAGGTAAAATAAAAAAAATAAAAAAAACAACAAAAGAAATGAGTGCCTTGGAAATTATTTCAAGCCAGTATGTCTTCAACAAAGTTTATCTTATGCGGTTGCCACAGTACATTATTATATCAACCATTTTCTAACACAATTCACTAACTCGGTTAGCATCAAATCTATTGATATTTGTTGAGTTCCTATCACATGTTATGCGCATTCGTTTGCTCTTCTGCTAGCACATTTTTTGCATTAAACTGCATACCTTAAATTCCAAAACAAACAGTATCAAAGCTTTCACCTTTAATGAATTTTTTAAAGGTACCTACAACAATGTGCATACAAGGAGTAGGCCTCCAATTGTGTGATGAGGTTACAGATGCTCTGGTTGTAATTTTGATGCAGTAAAACATTTTTTAAGAAATCTCTTTTTTTGCAACATCTTTCCTAAGTAAGATCTCAAATTACCATAGAGTGTGTTTATCTACTTGCAGAAGGTTAAACCTTTTGCAATGCTGACAATCGCTTGGGACACCAAAATTTTACGATCATTCCTATTGAAATGGTGCGCCCATAGGGGTTAATAGAATGTTAGGTAGCTAGACTTGAAAAGTTTAAAAAGTCACGATAATGTCATCAACAAGTCAAGTGATTTGACTATAATGTCATCAACAACTCAAGTGATTCGACTATAAATAATGTCATCAACAAGTCAAGTGATTCGACAATAATGTCATCAACAAGTCAAGTTATTCGACAATAATGTCATCAACAAGTCAAGTGATTCGACAATAATGTCATCAACAAGTCAAGTGATTCGACAATAATGTCATCAACAAACACATCTACCTAAGTCAAAGATTCAGGTGTTGTAGCCTGTATTGTAATGGACATGTGTCATCTTTATGGGGAAAGACAGAGAGAGAGAGAGAGAGAGAGAGAGAGAGAGAGAGAGAGAGAGAGAGAGAGAGAGATAGAGAAAGGAATCTGGACTTGATGCCTCCTAGGTTCCCTTGGGGGATCCTATACAGCGATGGACATGAGTCAGATACATAAAACAATTGCCTACATTTTCCACAGAACTTTTCCCACTAGTTTTCCAAGAATTCTATGAAAAATTGACGGATATTTTTACATACAAGTGAATGGAGTTATGACGCATGTTTTACATGAAAAAAAAAAAAAAAAATAGGCACGCACAATAAAAAGCTATGGTTTGATCATCATCATGTCATTGGATAAAATTTAAAAAGCCTCAAAAGGGGGAATAAATATGCAATGTACAGTGTATTGTGCTAAGGGTTATCTCTAAGCTGTGTAACACAAAGACCATCATGAAAATATAGCTAGCCTTTGCGCAGGAATATAATAATTAATTAAATGTCATTGTAACATTTGTAATGCATGTACACTGTTTCAAATTCATATAGAAATCTTTGATTGGAGAAAGTGAATCCCTCTTCTAGGTGTATACAAGGAAGAACCTCTATGAAATCATTCATTGGACAAAGTGAATCTCTCTCTCTCGGGATTTACAAGGAAGATCCTCTATGAAATCATTCATTGGACAAAATGAATCTCTCTCTCCTGGGTTTACAAGGAAGATCCTCTATGAAATCTTTGATTGGACAAAATGAATCTCTCTCTTCTGGGTTTACAAGGAAGAACCTCTATGAAATCATTGATTGGAGAAAGTGAATCTCTCTCTCTCCTGGGTTTACAAGGAAGATCCTCTACACCTGCGGAAGTCCTCAGTGGGATACCTAACCCAGGACTTGATGGGCCACACTAGACTAATACCAACGCAACCGGTAGGAAAAAAGCTGAATGGGCTGGGGAATCATACCAGGACCTTTGAAGAGAATGCACTTTGCTCTGCTTACTGAGCTGTATTGAGCCGCCTCGCTCCCTCCTTAAAAAAAAAAACAGAACAAAAACCCCGACACCCAACCCCTGATTTCATAATTTTAAAAAAAGCCTGTTTTATCAGTTTCATAGTTCCTTGAGTGCTTCAGTTCTACTATACAACTTTACAAGATAAAATTTGTACATTTAGCTAAGACTCAGTTTCTATTCATAAGGAAAATCAGTAATAATAAGGAAATTCGAGTTTATAATATATGCTGATAAAATAAACTTGCTTATAAGGACCAGCACTAGCAGTATAAAAATAAACGCAAAGCACAAACTATATAGTTATCTATATACTACTGCAAATTGCGATTGCTAACAAACAGATAATTGAAAATGGTTCTAATTGGATGTGGATATATCTATATCTATCTATCTATCTATATATATATATATATATATATATATATATGTATGTGAGGCAACCAGTTGAGTCAGGCACAAGTCGGAAATTTGACTTTCGGAGTCATTCATAGTGTGTTAAAAAGCATCAATGCGCTTTGAAAGGTTGAAAAAAGTATAACTCATATCATTTCTAGAACCAGAGATACTCAACCTAATTTGAAAATGAAAAAAGGAAAGACAATATTATTATACATGCACTACTTTTAAATGTTTAGAGGGATGTAGCTCAAAACCTATTTCAGTGACTTGTGCCTGATTCGCCCTCGTTGCCTCACATTTACAGTAATGGATTGTGGGTGTTTGGCGGCTCTGTTTTGCCTAAGTCAATCTAGTTCTAAATTCTGAATCTATCAATACAGAAAAAATTTATCATCCGCCATCTGTGACTACAGATGAGTATATCCATATCATATCTCAAAGCCATACAGTCTATTCCTGTCATAATTATATTTTAAGAGAGAAGAAATCCCTCTTTTAAACAAATCAAAAGTAGGTCTACTCAGCACTCCCTCCCCAGATTCCACTGTAATGCAGAGTTCTTAATTGAGCCATGATCATTACTAATAAGCAGATATCATAGTCGCCTCACACACACAAAGAAAAATGATCTAGTATAACAATATTCAACATTTTAAGCATTTGAAAATAAAAATCCACATCCAATTTCCATAAAAATCAAATAATGAGAGTTTAGAGAAATAAACAAAAATATCCCTAAATCTTTGATGGACCCAGAGACTTTTTTATTTCCTTTTTAATCTGTGAAGGATGTAAGGTGAATATTTCAAAATTCCTTACCATATAACTCCATTAATGCAAAGTTTCTCAATAACAGATTCTGCTTTCCTCTTTTTCATAAATTAATAATACATGTATACCTTTCTATTTTTTACATCATTATTCTTGATGCTGAATGTGAAAAAGTTAAGAAGGGAGTGGGGTATCTTAATGGACATAATACCTTTGGCAAATACAGTGTAATAATAATTCTTTTACTTTTAGTATAATACATGCTGCATTCGCCAAACAAGTAATGAAACCATGGATTATGAGAGCCACAGATATGCATTAAGATCATCTGTGTGATCAATAACACTTTTTAGACAATGCAGGAGAGAGAGAGAGAGAGAGAGAGAGAGAGAGAGAGAGAGAGAGAGAGAGAGAGAGAGAGAGAGAGGGAGAGAGAGAGAGAGAGAGAGAGGGAGAGAGAGAGAGCATGTGGCAAACTGAGATGGCACTAATTTGAACGAAAATGGCTCTCTACCATTCACCATTAAAGAAAAAAAATTATTGTCTCACAGCCGTTGATAAATGTGATAACAAAAAATTCGAGAAAATACTGTTGTTCATCAACTATAAAGAGATATCAAACTTTATAATGAATGCAGAATCAAGTATTAAAATTTACTCGAAAGAAGTAATAACAATGTAGGAAGTACACAAGGTTATCTTAACAATTTACTATATCCTTGATAGAACCTAAATAGCATTTAAAAAGCAACACAAAAACAACAACAAATCTCAGCCAACGTTTCCTTGAACAATCGCACCCAGCCTCTTCAAATAAACAAACCAAAGTAAAAAAAAAAAAACACAACAAAAATAATATATAAACCAGTATCTAGTATGATACAAGGTATACAATACACTACAGAAATTATTTGTCTAATTTAAACATAGACTTATCCTACTTTTACTCTTGGCAATTCTTCATAATCAGACACCCTAGTTCTTCATGCACTCTCCACACAAAGAAAAGCAATTAACTAAGTAAAAGGATCATGGGGAAAAAATAATCCTGTTGAGTGACTGCCCTCATATTCCCTCTACCCCAACATAAACGACTAGAAGAGTGTTCGTCTTTGTAAAGGCTAACAATATATAGAACTTCTTCATTTGTTTCGGCTATTCTCGATAGCACTTGAATCCTGGCCAGTCCTTTCTTGGGATGATAAAAGTTTTTTAGCCATAAAGATGCACATGTACAAGCAACAAGATCATTCACATAAACTGGATTTTTGCTTAAAACTGAAACTCTAGTATTATGATTAGCATCAAAGTATGTAGGCTTACAAACATAATCCCATAATAGACTTTTACATATCAGCCAACTTAAAAAAAAAAAAAATTATCATGGCTCTTAGTAAGGTCCAATTAAATCCGTCTTAACGCCATATTTACAATTCAAATGCTAGAAGATAGATCTAGAAGCATATCTCTCTCTTTCAATGTCTTTTTACATTACCATGTAAAACAACATACACAGTAATAGCAATACATTCCACATATATCTCTTTGTATATCTCATCATTTTTCCTCCACGGTAATTTTATATCATAGATCGCAACAAGGGGAGATAAGAGGATTGGCCCAGTGGCCTAAAGCATGAAGGACGACAGGACGTGGACTGAAGACGGTGGCAGCAAATGGCACTTGATGTATTTTCTAGGATTTGTTTACAAAAGTGAAGTAAGCATGCTTAACTCTGTCGCAGTTCATACTTTCCCATCAACCACACAAGGCAAAGCGCACATTTAACTCATAACCTCAAAGAGCAATCACGAGAGAGAGAGTGCATTAATAATAAGGTAATGCAGTATATCACAATGAATCAACAAAAAGCCATCTATGCATGGGTCATTTTTCTAAGTTATCCCCATAAATGTACAACAAATAATTCATATTGAGACACTTTATAAAGTGAAGATTTTGGGTGCATAATGTGATATAAGAGAAATTAAAAATTATCTTCACGATAAGGTCAATTTTTTTTTAAGAGCCAACAGCAAAAAGATTTCAGAAAAAATAGAGAAACACCCTTTAAGTTTAAAATATACATCGGCAAATGACTTTTTGAAGAAAGAAGCCTGGTCATGAAAAATATAACATATTTATACAAAATATATTTAACAATGCCAGGCTTCATAACTTGTGTTCTCATTCACTATGAAATAAACTCATGGAAAAAATTCGCTCCACTGCTTGGTAAGGCTTGGGCTTTCCTTGTAAAGTTTTCCAATGGAAGATTACGGAGCATGTAATTTTTATATGCTGCTTCACACAGAAATCTCTCACCCTCTCCGTCTCCTATCTAAAGTCAGCCTTGTCCGCATAAAGCATGACTATGTAAATAAAAACTTCCGTACTCATCCAAACTTTTTTTGAGAACTGAGGATAGCCTTTTCAAGACAAAAGACCTGAAATCCCAGCACTTTAGGACTTATCTCATCTGATCTTCCATGTGTAATTTGTGTAGCTTTTTGGAGGGAAAAAAAAAAGGCTTTAAATCTTAACGCTTTATCATTATGACTTATAATCTGCTTTCGAAGAAAAAATGTCTGGCTCAAAGTATGCCTGGCCCTTAGGATATCGTCCCCTTACGGCCAGCTCAATTTCTTGGAAGTGCTTGGCCAACTCAAGCTAGTTGAGGCTTCTTGCCGGTGTCTTGCCAGTCTTTTAGTTCCATATTTCACTGCTTGAACAGTTTTTGTAAATTTGTTGTTTGTATTTCTTTCCCCGACCCAACAGAGGGGGTTACTTCCGATTCGCAGCACCGTCAGCTTGTCGGAAATTCGTGGCGTACTGCATCTGCCTGGGGTCGAGCGATTTCAGCCTGGCCGGCAACTTAGATTGCTTTAGGTCCACGATAACTCTCAGGTAGAGCGTGTCCTTCACGTTGTACCTGGAGAGATCAGTGCCGATCTCCCGAAGCGTGACCAGAGCTTCGATCCCGAAGCCCAGCTGCTCCGTCGTGGGCTGTTTGCACGAATCCGCTGTGATTGGAGAGCGAATGGAGCCACATTTGTGATGCTTGAAGTCTTTCTGATCTACCAGCACGAAATGGATCTGAAAAAGAAAAAAATTTCATAAATATTCTTCTTCTTTTTCGTTCACTTGAAAATGACTACACAGAAAGTCCCGACTCTAGTATATTATAATATAGTCCACAGTCTTTTGAAGTTCAACCAAGGGTCCGTATAGTTATAAATATATAAATATAATATGGCAAAAAAGCTGAACATAAGAATGCGTTCTTATTGCACATCTCGTACCCAAACACCCCAGGTAGTAAGTTTTGAATTATCCTGTATAACATTGTAAAACAGCCATATATTTATTTCTTTTAATGAGGGTGAAAAGAAAAACTCATTAAAAGAAATCAGGACATTGGGAATGACAACAAAAGTCACCACGCAACAATCAAAACATTAACGAATAGGAAGGCACGAAACAGGGTCATTTATGTTTGTGTTAAACTGCGAAATTGTGAATGGAGGAAAAAAAAAACAGACTTGTTACATGATGGTTACAAATCTTTTTTTTTTTAAACGCATACTCCTAGCTTTCCTGAAAGTATATGCAGCTTTGCTAACTGGATCATTTGTTTGTTGGTAAACCTTTTAGCCTACTGCGTAAACTAGAGCATCTTCTAATTTGACCACAAGACATAACTGTTTGACAGACCTTTACTGAGCTATGATCTGCAAACTTTTTTTTCTTTAATACTGAAAAAATGTAAATTTACAGATAAATTGGAATCAATGTTAACTATGAAATTATGAATGCCCAAAACAACTGTTAAATGCTGGTTAAAACTAAACTACTGCTAACAACCCTGAAAATATGCTTAGGTGTATTAACACACAATATTATTTGATGCATAAACAGCCCGACTTACATCTGCCTGGAAAGGCCACGGCAAAAGATCATCGCAACTCCCAGGCAGCAAGTGCAGGTAAACAGACATGGCATTTCCTTTAGCGGCACCGTTTCCATCCGCGAACAGCCTCATCTTCAGCTTGTAACCCATAGAGCCCGTGGTGAAAGGCGGGGAGTCCTTGTAAACCTGCGGACTGTTGACGGCTTCCCGGCGAACCTGCGAGAACTGAGGGATGCACCAGGTGGCCGTGCCGTTCTCAGACTCCACGAGGGTGCCGACTTCGGCGGGGGAGATGGGTAGTTTCCCCTGCAGGATCTCGTCCAGGCGAAGGTCCACGACTCCCAGCTGGCGCTGAAGGTTCTGTAGAGTGAGTGAGTGCGTGAGTTTGTTTTACGGCACGTCAGCACGGTAACGGCTATGTTCTGCCCATGATGTCCTAAGACAGTTAATGCATTATACTAGAAACAACGGTGTTTCCTTATCTCTGTGAGTAGTAAAAGCATAAAATTGTGCGTAAAAGGTTTGGTTCTGTAGATATTTGAGATGGAAAAACAAATTTAAAAAAATAAAATAAGCAAAGTCAGAAGGTCCCATGATGCTCTTGACGATTAAGAACCACGAGTTGCTGTTGATGTTGTTCAGTTGGTTTAACGTCCAACATCAGCACTATATAGGCTATATTGGGGACAGGCCCCAAGACTGATGTCTGACAATTTTATGTACTGCCACACACGAGACAGTGCGGGGATCCCATGACCCCTGTCTCAGCGGGTCACATTAAACTGACACCGACCCAACCAGTAGGGAGCAAAATCGCCAAGGCTCAAACTCGGACCCTTTGCGTTGGAAACCGATATTCTACCCCAGGGCCACTGCGCCCCCCTACTGTCCAGTCGGTCACATTATACTGACATCAACCTAATCAGTGGGTTTTTAACTGGTGACCTATCGATAGCGAGACCAACACTATACTACTTGCGCCAGCCCCCTCTCTCCCCCATACTGGTTTGTAACTGAAAGCATAACGGCACATACCTCCACTTTTCCCGCCAGGTCCCGGACTGCTGTAGTTTCACGAGGCCTTCCCGACGTTAAAACCTCCACCTGCCGAATGCACCGCAGGATCTCACCGTGAAGTACGCTCATCAGGTCTTCGTGGAGTTTCAATTTAGCACTGGTTTCAAAGTCTGCTGCAGCTGCGGAACACAAAGTGAGTGAGTGAGTTTGTTTTACGGCATGTCAGCACGGTAACGGCTATGTTGTGCCTGAGTGAGTGAGTGAGTTTGTTTTACGGCACGTCAGCACGGTAACGGCTATTTTGTGCCCATGATGTCCTTCTGTAGATTGAGTGAGTGAGTGAGTTTGTTTTACGGCACGTCAGCACGGTAACGGCTATACGGCTATGTTGTGCCCATGATGTCCTAAGACAGTTAATGCATTTACTTACTAGTAGCAACGGTGATTCCTTATCTCTTTGAGTAGTAAAAGCATAAAATTGTGCGTAAAAGGTTTGGTTCTGTAGATATTTGAGATGGAAAAACAAATTTAAAAAAATAAAATAAGCAAAGTCAGAAGGTTCCATGATGCTCTTGACGATTGAGAACCACGAGATGTTATTGTTGTTGTTCAGTTGGTTTAATGTCCAACATCAGCACTATATAGGCTATATTGGGAACAGGCACCAAGACTAATGTCTGACAATTTTATGTGCTGCCACACACAGAGCGATGATATGACTCTTGTCTCAGTCGGTCACATTAAACTGACACCAACCCAACCAGTAGGGAGCGAAATCGGCAGGGCTTGAACCCAGACCCTTTGCGTTGGAAACGAATATTCTACCCTAAGGCAACCGCGCCCCCCACGCCACACAGAGACAGCGGAGGGATACCAAGACTACTGTCTCAGCTGGTCACACTATACTGACATTAAACTATTTAGTGGGTTTTGAACTGGTGACCTATCAATTAGGACACCAACGCTCTGCTACTTGCACCAACCCCCCCTCTCCCCCATACTGGTTTGTAACTGAAAGCATAACGGCACATACCTCCACTTTTCCCGTCAGATCCCGGACTGCTGTAGTTTCACGAGGCCTTCCCGACGTTAAAACCTCCACCTGCCGAATGCACCGCAGGATCTCACCGTGAAGTACGCTCATCAGGTCTTCGTGGAGTTTCAATTTAGCACTGGTTTCAAAGTCTGCTGCAGCTGCGGAACACAGAATTGTAAAAAGTCTATGAGTATGAGTACTCAGCAGTGGTGCCAACTGGATCTATATTTTTTTACTGACGCTTTTTGTGCAAAGTAGTGTAGCATATGAATTCCAAAACATACACCTTGACGGACCTTAACTGTAACATTAACTTGACTTCTGCTCCCAATCCCCCCCCCCCCCCCCCCACTGAAAATCAGTAAATTTACTGAAAATTGACAGTGGTGTTTGAAACACAGTTTTTTTAATGACAGAGGTGCTATCTGGATATGGAAAAGAAAAAAATCCTAAACCTCTCCATGTTGTATTAGAAGACCATTCTGAACCCAAAGGAGCGTTATTATAGCTGCCAGATTTTTGTGGTGAGGGACGAGTTCAGGCAAGATCCTGAAACTACAACAACAAAGAAAAGAAAAGAAAAAGAAAAAAATCTGGCTTTCCTCATAAATCCTGACATTAAGAACCCTGTGGTTAGCAGTTTTGAGAATAAGTCTTCATTACCGCAATGCAGCAAATTCAAATATTTTTCAGCATTACATTTACAAACTGAAAGCTTGTGCCAACATATTTTACATTATTATATTTATTCTTTTACATTAAAGTATTTTATTTATTCTATGGAAGCATACAAATTCAATAAAACAAAAAAGGATATGTTCAACTTTAGCCCTCCATGAATTCAAAAGATCTAGTGACTGCAACAAGGATTGGAGTTGAGTTGGTTTAACGTCCAACATCAGCACTATAAAGGCTATATTGTAGTGGGCCCTATGACTAATATCTGACAATTTTATGTGCTGCCACACACGAGACAGGGCGGGGATACCATGACTCCTGTCTCAGCCTGTCACATTATACTGACACCGACCCAACCAGCAGGGAACGAAATCGCCAGGGCTCGAACCCGGACCTTTTGCGCCGTAAGCCGACGTTCTACCCCAGGACCACAGCACCATCCAATAAACTCTACAAATGCTCGACAATTCTCAAAGTACCTGGACTCTCTGCACCACCAACGGCCCCTTGATCTCTCTGCTGCAGCCCACGCTTGGAACCGCCTGAACCGCCTGAACCACTGGAACCGTCTGAACCGGCTTGCTGACTCCTGGCGCCAGCGCCCTCGGCAGACGCTGCCAACGCCTGGTCTCCGAGCGTAGCGGCGACTGGTGACGGAGGCTGCGCCTTCACGCGGGCCAGCTCCTGCTCCAGCTGGGCCGTCCTCTCAAACAGGAACAGCAGGTGCTTCTGGGCCGTCTTGGGGCTCTCGTTCAGGTGAGATGAGAACTGCTCTTTCGACATCTGTGGGTGGGTGGGGGGGGGGGGGGGGGGAACAAACCAAAAAATAAAATAAATATATATACATCACTTTTTTTTTCTTTAAGTCAGGCAGTTTAGATGTTAATAGAAAATAGCGCCCATACATAGTTAATAGCAGATTTTCAGGTGAGATGAGAACTGCTATTTTGACATCTGTGGGGGAGAACAGACCAAAAAATAAAATAAATATATATACACCATTTTATTTCTTTAAGTCAAATAGTCTACATGCTTACAGAAAATAGCGCCCATACATAGTTAATATCAGGTTTTCAGGTGGGACCTCAACTGCTCTTTGGACGTTTGTAGGGGTCACAAGAACAAACATTCCTTTTTTTTTTCTTTAAGTCAGACAGTTCAGACAGTCTACATGTTAACAGAAAATAGCGCCCATACATAGTAAAATGCCATGTTTTCAGGTGGCACCAGAACTGCTTTTTGGACATTTGTGGGGGTCACAATACGCAAAAAACAAAACAAAATTAAACGATACACATCTTAGACTTCTTTGGGTCAGTTTTACATTTTTACAGAAAATAGTTCCCATGCATCTATCATGTGTACGGAAAGGACAACAACAACAAAATGATACACTGATTCTTTCTTCAAGTCAGACAGTTTCACATGCCTAAAGCACAGAAAATGGCACCCATAATATGATAATTAAAATCAGTGTACGCACAAGTCAATCAATCTTTACTTTACTACAGTGATCCCCATAATTAAAGCCTAATGTAACATGTGACACATAAACTGAATAGTATCACTTTAAACTTTCTTTGACAAAGAAAACAAGAAACCAAATAACCACAAAAACATATGAGAAATAACTGGAATATCCCTAAACCCAAGAACCCAGTGAATCCATGCTTTTCAACCACACAGAGCTAATAGAAAGTTTCTGGTAGAACATATTACATTACTGCATTTTTTCAGAGCTAACTGTCTTATTGATTCTTTTCTCAAATATTCATAAATTTTTTTGTGTGCAAAGCATTTTCTATTTGGTCTCAATATTTTTCACAGAGCTAATAGAAAGTTTCTGGTAGCACATATAACATTACTGAAATTCTCAAAGCTAACTTTTATGGATTCTTTTCTCAAATATTCAATGGGATTCATCACTTTTCTTTGGCGTGCAAAGCATTTTCTATTTGTTCTTAATATTTTTGCACCTCCTCCTCATTTTTTTTTCACTCGCTTTGTGCCTTCTAAAACAAGGAGATTACCTTTTTACGGCAGTCTGGGGCTGGGCAGATGACATCTCGGTGGACACAATCTCTGTCCAGATGGTTCTGGAACTGTAAAAGGAACAGAGGGTAGAAAGAGAAAGATTATAACATGATAAATTTATAGCACGCAGTAGTGAAAATATAATCAGGTAAAAAGAGAAAGATTATAACATGGCAAATTTATAACGCAGTTGTGAAAATATAATCAGGTAAAAAGAGAAAGATTATAACAAGATAAATTTATAACGCAGTAGTGAAAATATAATCAGGTAAAAAGAGAAAGATTATAACATGACAAATTTATAACGCAGTAGTGAAAATATAATCAGGTAAAAAGAGAAAGATTATAACATGACAAATTTATAACGCAGTAGTGAAAATATAATCAGGTACCAGATGGTTCTGGAACTGTAAAAGGAATAAGAAGGTAAAAAGAGAAAGATTATAACAGGCCAAATTTATAATGCAGTAGTGAAAATATAATCAGGTAAAAAGAGAAAGATTATAACAAGATAAATTTATAATGCACTAGTGAAAATATAATCAGGTAAAAAGAGAAAGATTATAACAAGATAAATTTATAATGCACTAGTGAAAATATAATCAGGTAAAAAGAGAAAGATTATAACATGACAAATTTATAACGCAGTAGTGAAAATATAATCAGGTAAAAAGAGAAAGATTATAACATGACAAATTTATAACGCAGTAGTGAAAATATAATCAGGTAAAAAGAGAACTATTATTACATGACAAATTTATAGCGCAGTAGTGAAAATATAATCAGGTAAAAAGAGAAAGATAATAACATGACAAATTTATAACGCAGCAGTGAAAATATAATCAGGTAAAAAGAGAAACTATTATAACATGACAAATTTATAACGCAGTAGTGAAAATATAATCAGGTGTAGATCAATCACAAGGAAATGTTAATGTTTTCTTTTGCCAAAAAATGAGAGGCAGAATTTTTAGTTTCTCCCTTCATCACAGTAGTGAAAAATTAAAAGTATCAAAAAAATTTTTTGCAGAAAAGGATATATATTCTAAACGTCAAAAATGAAAGACAGACTTGTCATTTTCTTTTTACTTCCTATACCTTCTTTTTTAAGCATCCAAAGCATCTTTCTATCTCTAAGATTGTCAATTATAATAAGACATTTGTCAGTCACAGTCAATATTGCCCTTTTACAGAGAAAATTCCCAGAAATTTCCAACATCTTATTGGTTTTTTTCAATCTACCATTTCTTTGCAACTCTCAGTAGATTTCAAGGAAAAATTTATTACTTAGAAAAGAAACCTGTTAGGTATCCTTTAGTTTGCTCTCTGAACATACATTAATACTTGGTGTTTTCACATTTAACACTTCTCAACCGTGATCCACCCCATAACTTAGTTGGCTTCGAATTCCTCCACATGTTATAGAATTCTTTCTATTACTTCATGATCAGTGATGCCAACTAGATTCTTTTTTTATATAAATAAACTGAACTGTTTTTTTATTAAACTAGGAGGTTTACACAATATAATATCGCTTAACACCATAACATTTACATTCATTAAAAACTGAAAATCCCAAAATTTATGGAAAATTAGCATGATTTCATGATTTAAAAAAAATAATGGTTAAAACCTACTTCATTTCTAGGCACTAAAGTTGAGCATCTATCACATCTGATCGGAACCAATGGGCAAGTCATTTGGTGTTTCTGGAGAAAGAGAAAAAAAAGAAAGATGTAAAAATGGCTACTCCTTTTTCTCGCTAGAATTCATTACTTAGAGTAAATTATTTTAAAGAGCGGCATAATTTTTAAGTGTTAAAAAAAACAGCAGACAAAAAAAACTGCTTTTCGAGTGATACACTGTGTGTCATATCTGTGACATACAAGTCCACCAACTATAGCATTTGTTATAAAAAATTTAAATAAACTTCACTTATTGAAAATTTGTTTTAATAGCTGACAGGCCATCAGTTTACAACTCATGCAAAGTAAATGAAAACTGTATCCTTTTTACAAAAAAGTTCTCATTGAAAATTGATCGACGAATCGCACGTCACAAATGATTATAATATATGGCAATCGCTCAAATATGAAATTAAAATAAAAAAAAAAGAAATATTATAACCCAGTAAAAAAGCAATATGTTGGGTCACCTCTTCTTGTTCCTGAAACATCTGCTGGTGGCAGTGCTGACACGTGACCAGTCGCTTCGGGCACTCTTTGCTCTGGTGGTTGGCTAATTTGTTTTGGGACATGACACTTCCACACAGGGAACAGGTCAGCATCTTTTTATCACAGCTGCTTTCGTGCATCTGAAATGGTTGATAAATATATGGTTATAATTGGAAGAAATTAAGAAAACACACAAAAAGCTGAAGTCCAGTAATTTTTTTCTTGTAGTAAAGTAGACTGTAAAAAATGTCATTTTGTGTTGCTGTTGCCACTTTGTATAATATGTTATACAATGTTTAACTCAGTATCATACATGATACAATGCTTAACTCAGTATCATACGCGATACAATGTTTAACTCAGTATTATACGCGATAAAATGTTTAACTTAGTATCATACCATAGTGACGATAAAATGATTTCTAAAAAAAACCCATGAATTTCTGTGTACTCCATTCAAAATATTGCCTGTTGTTTAACTTAACCCTCCCAACATACAACGGCAAAAGAACATTTGTCTTACCGTAGTGTACTAGTTGTTTAACTTAACCCTCCCAACATACAACGGCAAAAGAACATTTGTCTTACCGTAGTGTACTAGTTGTTTAACTTAACCCTCCCAACATACAACGGCAAAAGAACATTTGTCTTACCGTAGTGTACTAGTTGTTTAACTTAACCCTCCCAACATACAACGGCAAAAGAACATTTGTCTTACCGTAGTGTACTAGTTGTTTAACTTAACCCTCCCAACATACAACGGCAAAAGAACATTTGTCTTACCGTAGTGTACTAGTTGTTTAACTTAACCCTCCCAACATACAACGGCAAAAGAACATTTGTCTTACCGTAGTGTACTAGTTGTTTAACTTAACCCTCCCAACATACAACGGCAAAAGAACATTTGACTTACCGTAGTGTACTAGTTGTTTAACTTAACCCTCCAGCAGCACTATATAGGCTATATTGTGGACGGGCCCCAAGACGGACGCCTGACAATTTTTATGTGCTGCCACACACGAGACAGGGCGGGGATACCAAGGAATGTTCTAAAGCAAAGGGAGATCCCACGATAAAGCAATGTTTTGTATCCTAGTTTGTTGGTTATGAATTGATGTGGGGCCTTGTCTCCTCTGAAAAACTATAATTTCTGTAATGCAGCAAATACAAATGTTGAGATTGTGTATATAAAATATTCAAAAAAATAACCACAAACCTGCTGTCCCAAGGCAGAGCGACAAATCTGATAAAATCTGAAAACTTCACATTTTTACTTGAAAAGACTTCCAAGACCATTAGGTGTCTTGCGCCAATTGCAGGACGTATATATGTAATACACATATGTAGGTTAATTTACTATGTCAAACAGACGTAACTGAAGGGCAGTGCCCATATTCACAATGGCAAAGCGACGTAACTGCAAATCCAACGGCAGAGCGACGTATCAATGTGTGCTGTATCATCAATTCAACAGATTTAATCCCACGAGGAACAAGACAATGCCACTTTAAACTATTTCCAACTTACCCCTTCCAGTGATAAAATGCACGACTCCCCAGGCATTTCTTCTTCCACGCATGCTTTACACGTCAAAGGTCCGGGAAGCCTGAGAAAAGTTAAAGACGTAGATCATTTTAAATGAGTCGCCATGCATCTCAATCGTCCATAGCTCTCATTTTTTAAAATAGTCGAAATCTTTAGTATCTTAGAAATGAAATTCAGAAAGAGGACATTGTGATTAGTAACAACTGGGGCAAAGAAATGTGAAGATATGGATCATAACCTTCATTCAATCTCTTTAGACGCAATCAATGATATTAACTGAGCTAGATAGATAGTATTGCTGAAGGAAAAAAAAAATCTCCAGAGAAATTTAAAAGCTTTAGGTTTAAAATTCACATCATCAGATTTTGTGATGATCAGGAATTTGGTCATCGAAAGATTTTAATTAATTCAAGTCTACTGTACTAGAACATGGCAATAGATATATTGAACCAAGTGATTATATTCAATTCAAATGCGACAAAGCTCTTGGTTAAGGTTGTCTTATTGCAAATGGTTAAGGTTGCCTTAAAAACCGGTTTTACAGGTCCAAAGTCCTATGATATGAATGAGAGCACTCTAAGATCGTAAATGATTGCTTAGAGTGTTCATTTCGGACATCAGCAGAAACATTTCAAAAGTCTGAATCGCAAAAATGCATTAAAAATGGGAATATCAAACAACAAAGCAACGACCAAAAACAATCACACTAAATACCTGCCAGAGGCAAAAACTGAGAAAAGGATGAGACATACATGTTGAAGTTACGATCACATTCAATATTTATTTATCTGTATTTCACAGCAGTAAAGACAACACGGAAAATACATAGAGGTGAATTTAATTCATAAAAACGATAATGTAAGTCTGATAAAGAAGATATATAAAGCAGTAACTCCCTGTTTCATTTTGATCCCACAGCTGAAAGTTAAATCTATCAAGACAACAACAACAAGCCCAATGCAGAAGATGCACTATGTGACCATTGAATAGAGCTCTTACATCAGTAGAGCTTGATAATGGCTAATGATGGTATAGATGTGTGCTGTTGCATTTTGCTCCCTCAACAGCTGTTACTTTAATTTTAAATCTGTCACAATGACAAGGCAACATTGGCCATGATTGGGCACACTCACAAAGAGTAAAGTTTATAACTAAAAGTCTCCCAGGTGTTCAAGGTGGATCCTCATACAGTGATGGGGCTGATAGCACACGCAGGGGCAAACTGGCTTAAGTGATAGAGCATTGGTCTACCAAACAGAAGGTCCATAGTTCAAAACCGATGATTACCTACTGGTTGGGTTGGTGTCAGTAAAATGTGACTGGTTGAGACAGGAGTCCTGGTATACATCCCTACACTCCCTTTGTGATAGCAGATAGAATTGTCTGACATTACTCTTGGAGTCCGCCCACAATATAGCCTTGCTGCTGACATTGAAACTTCAAACCCTAACTCACTCACTCACCTAACAACACAGTCCTGATGCAGAAGATACATTATAGCCTTTACTCACTGCTGCATTTTGATCCTACAGCAGTTGACTTACTTCAAATTAATCAAGACAACATTGAATTGGTAACTCAAGCCCAATGCGGGAGACACTGTTGCAGGAAATACAAGTTTGGTCATTTTGATCCTACAGCAGTTGAGTTACTTTTAAAAATTAATCAACACAAAATTGAATTTGTCACTGAAGCCCAATGCAGGAGACACTATATAGGCTATATTGTGGACGGTCCTCATGGTTTAATACCTTCTTAGACTTCTAAATTCTGAAGGAAGACCCTGATAATGATATACTATGATAATGATGACTGTTGTGATGGGACCAAGCACATAGAATATATATGAGTTACTCACTGTTGCATCTTGATCCGACAGCAGTTACAGAACCTGTGCCCACATTTGCTCTGCATCGGCTCTCGCAGGATCTTTGTACAGAAGCCACAGAGAAACTTCTCCTCGACATCCTTCTCCGCAATCTCCTTCGGGTAACCCTCCTGCGGGGTCTGCCTAGCCTGCGCTCCCTGAGAAGGCGTAGCGCCACTAGCTGTACATTTTGCTCCCTCAACAGTTACTTTAATTTTAAATCCATCAAAAGGGACAAGGCAACAATGGGCACACTCAGAGAAAGCAAAGCTCTTTATAACTAAAAGTCTCCCAGGTTATCAAGGAGGATCCTCACACTGTGATGGGGCTGATAGCACATGCAGGGGCAAACTGGCCTAAGTGGTTAGAGCATTGGTCTACCAACAAGAAGGTCCCTATCTACTAGTTAAAAACCGATGATTACCTACTGGTGGGATTGGTGTCAGTAAAATGTGACTGGTTGAGACAGCAGTCCTGGCATCCCTACACTCTCTTTGTGATAGCAGATAAAATTGTCTGACGTAACTCTTGGAGCCCGCCCACAATATAGCCTTGCTGCTGATATTGGAGCTTCACAATCTAACTCACTCACAAAAAAAACAATACAGTCCTGATGCAGAAGATACATTATACTAAATATAGCCATATTACTCACTGAACTGCATTTTGAATCCTACAGCAGTTGAATTACTTTAAATTAACCAAGACAAAATTAAATTTGTAACTCAAGCCCAATGCAGGAGACACTGTTGCAGGAGATAGAAGTTTGATCAGAGAAAGCAAAACTCCTTCATGGTTTGTGTTGAGCTGGTTTAACGTCCAATATCAGCACTATATAGGCTATATGTTGTGGACTGTCCTCATGGTTTAATACCTTCTTAGACTTCTAGATTATGAAGGAAGACCCTGATAATGATATACTATGATAATGATGACTGTTGTGACGGGACCAAGTACATATAATATACGTATATATATCAGTTACTCACTGTTGCATCTTGATCCTGCAGCAGTTACAGAACCTGTGCCCACATTTGCTCTGCATCGGCTCTCGCAGGATCTTTGTACAGAAGCCACAGAGGAACTTCTCCTCGACATCCTTCTCCGCAATCTCCTTCGGGTAACCCTCCTGCGGGGTCTGCCGAGCCTGCGCTCCCTGAGAAGGCGTTGCGCCACTAGCTGTAGACAACGCCCCGGGTGGCGGAACTGGAACCGATGCCGACCCATTCAAGCTCTGATTTGACGATTGGGCCTGAGAAGTTTTGGGTACGGTGGAGGACGATGATGAGGCGGCAGCGAAACCCGAGGGGCTAGTGTCGCCCTCTGCTGCCGACCCCGTATCGGCCATGACCTCAAGAGCTGCGTCTGCCTGGACGTCCATTGTAGGTGAACACACAAAAAAGGCAACAAAACCCCCAAACCCGGATGTTGGTTTGACCGGTGTGAAATGAAATCAAGTCTTAGAGGAAAAAATTTGGTAAAATTCAGGCTTGGTTACAAACAAACGGGATTATGGATAGCAGTCTGTTGGTTGAAGCTTGAGCACTGCTTCCATTGATCCAACTTGTGAAGTGTAACTTTCTCTGTAAGTGTAAATCAATGCTTTTTCTGTTTCTGTGGAAACAAAAAAAGTGAATAATAGTATTACAGAAATCTGGTTTTCATTGTTTATCAAACCAACTCTTGAAGAAGAATTTAAAAATCCTGATGGGACACACAACTACTGGCAAAAAAAAACAACTAGCTCCTTCCTTTTAAAAGTCAATCAATGCTTTTTTTTTTCTGTGCAAAAAGAATGTATAACCTTTAAAAAAAGCAATTAAGTACAATAGTTTGTTTACAAAACTAGTTTTCACTTCTTTAATCACAAGCCTGCTAAGACACACACCTCAAGTACTGTAACTAAGGTTAAAAAAGATCTTATATTTGCATACTATGTATGTACATACTCAGAAATCTTTAAGAAGTTAAAAAGATGCTCAAAGGAGAAAAATTTTAAAAGTTCAAGACGTAGAAGAAATGTATTGATAAAAATTAATTAATCGGCCTATTAATAATTAACAAAGTCAATAATAATGAAACTAAAAAGAGCTTAGCATGAAAAAAATAAATCAAAGGACAAAAGCTTGACACCATACTGACACAAGGATGCCAACTGGATCATTATATTCTTTACTGAACATGACAACATCCGACGTAAACCAGCATATTTATATTTGCTTCACAAACACAAACCCTTTTAAATACTTTTACTGAATTTTACCCTGCCAACTTTTTTTTAATACTGAAAATCTGTAAATTTGTGGAAAAATTTGCACTACAGTGTGGCTCGCATTTTCTATCTAAAAAAAAAAAAATTCAAATGAGTTGTTTGTTAGCCGAGCTTTTGTTGTTGTTGACATAAACAGACATTTAACCTTTTGACTTGGAGTTTGAAACCTAGTGAGAATCAAAGAGCGACAGGAAAGTAATCTTGGCAAACTGCCTCATGAGTTCTGTATGCCTGGTACAATCAGGACCTTTTAAAACTCTTGGTTCAGTCTCCCAACTTTCAATCACAGAGCAATGGGCCAACTTTTATAATTCATTTATAATAGTCTTTACTTATGTCTATAGGGCCTAATATGAATTAGAAACTAAAAATTATAATTCATTTTAAAAACAAGGTTACAAAACTTTAGCTAAAGCATGAATATTGTCCCTCATTCCTCTCTATTTTCTCTCTCTCTCTCTCTCTCTCTCTCTCTCTGTTGTACTTTTAAAGAAGGAAAGAATGAATGATTCTATTTTTAGATGCTAATGATAAAGTTTAAATTTAAATTTAAAAAATTAGTTATTAGACCAGATTTGGGTGGCAATTTAGAGCTAATACTTTCATTAAAAGAAAAAAGGGACAATGATCTAAAATAAAAAAGAACAAAAGAAAGAAAGAAAACACCAAGAGCAAACAACAAAATTTAATGTTCTCTATTTTATTTTCACTGGGTAAAGAAAACTGATACTAGAAATAGAAATCTACATTTATATAATTTGTAATAGATCTATTACAACAGTCTGCATTGAATTAAATTCAACCAATCAGCCTATTAGATGAATCTATTTCTTGGAAGATAGAGTGCTAGTTTAAATCTAGAATCTCCATTATCCACTATTCAAGGGACTCGAGATGTTGAAATGTCTCCTGATTATGATTAAAATCAAATGTATGAACAGTTATGATAAATTTCCCACTTTGGCAGGGAAGGAAATAAGAGGAATTTTGTGAGCTTAATGTTCTAGAATAGATAAGATCGACATCTAGCCCCCAGGGATTGTAGCAAAGCCCTTAAAACTGATAATGCCATTATATGGGATTGTCATGCGACAGAACAATCAAAATATCAAGGTTTAGATTAGATTTAGACTCTAAATGTCCATACTATGGCTACCCCAAAGCCTGCCGTTTCCAGAAATCTTGATTAGAAAGACTTTCAGTTTATCTTGCCGTGGAGATTAGATCTAGCTATATTTTAATAGAAACAATTATAGTATAAAAGATAAGTAATATAACTAGATATCTCCATTGAATGTTTTACACTTTGTCGAATAGATATTAGAAATTCCTTTACAAAGAGAAAATAAAGAAAATTATAACTCGTCTAAATCTACTCGTCCTATCGGAAACACCTCCTCGTCCGTCGTTGAAAACATAATTCCTAAAAATAAGAAATATTGCACGATCCAGCTTATTATTCACACCTATAAAACCATACTGTACCATTTAGCAGTAGAATGGAATCCTCAAAATAACTTTAGGTAGGTTATTTCGTTGGTTGTCAAGTCCTCCAACAGTCGAGGTTTGTAGACGCTAGAACTTCTATTCACAATATGGCAGAAATAAAGCTACTGAGGAGAAAATAGCGTCTCTCCGTCCTCTTTGCATCCACTTCGAAACTTCAGCCAATCCCGTCATTGCTGTGGCTGGTTCTTCTCCAACCAAACGAGTGTCTTGTGTCGGGATTTTCCCTCTCTAAAAATAGACGGCCTCTCATTCGTCTCGTCATCATCCGTTTACAAGCCACAGCCAAAGGAAAAATCCGAATATGAACAGCTCATTAGTATTGTTTATCTAACGTATTTTGTGTGTGTGTGTCAAATGATTACATAGTAGACTACCGTGGACGAAGTTTATCTGCGATTCATAGTTAGTGTTTTTTTATAGGTCTAGATTTAGTTCTTTTTATAAAATCAGGACATTTTGGGTAAATAATGGAGCTGTAGAACTATTATACCAGTAGGGGCCTACAAAAGGGACTAGCCTAGTATCTAGATTCTAGACCGCCCATAACATCGTGTTTGTTTTTAGGCCTATTTTGCATTTATGTAGATCTAGAGAATTATTTGAATGCAACGTGAAAAATCTACGAATTGAGAATGCATATTTCAGTGAAGGTAACTATTCTAGGTGGTTATATGTAAACTTTAAGCGATGCATAGATAGGAATAGTGAAAGACTACAAATTAGCTAAACTTGGGCACTAGCCCACTTAGCTTAGAATGCAGGCCTCGAATTAATAAACCTATGTTTAATTTCGTCGACATGATTTGTCTGTCTGTCTGTCTGTCTATCTGTCTCCCCCCCCTCCCCCCACCTCTGTCTGTGTCTGTGTCTGTCCGTCTGTATGTCTGTCTGTCTGTGTGTCTGTCTGTCTGTGTGTATGCCTCTCTCTCCCCCCCTCTCTCTCTCTATCTCCCTCTCTCTATCTATCTCTCTCAATCTCTCTCTCTCTCTCTCTCTCTCTCTCTCTCTCTCTCTCTCTCTGTCCCTCTGCGTATCGTCAATGCAGTGAAAATTGCTGGTTTAACATGTACATTACTCAAAATGACTTTCCTCACATACGCCAAGTCAACAAGAGAGATTTAGATCGGAATGCTTAATAAGTCTAATTATGATGTAGGTCTTGTCGGTATGCACTGCAAGCGTTTTGTTTTGGAGAGAAGGCATAGTTCTATAATTGTATGTAGGCCTACCGGTAGCTATACATTTCTTTAAAGAGTAGGCCTAGTTCTAGTTCTATCATTTTTTGTATAGGGGCCTATATCAAGGACTACTATAGTTTAGTAAACCATGGTAGCTATAAATTGCTTTGGAGAGTATGCCTAGTTTTATCATTTTTATAGCTTCCATATCCTGAGAAAGCTTCATAGTCATACCAGAGACTGTCTGTAGGCCTATTGTTCAGTCTCAGATACTCAGAGGTGCGCAAGAATACACAGTCGTTTAATTAACAACACTCTGAAAACTCTCGTGTGTTATTTGTATCGAAAACAACAACAACAACAACAACAAAACACAGCAAAACAACGAAAACATTCCAGATCCTAATGGTAACATCAGAAAAGGTGGAGGACACAACAAAACAAACAAAACTAAAAACAACAGCAAAAACGAAAGAAAACAAAGAAGAAAATACCCCGGTAATGCTTAGGTGAAATATTTATTGTAGGAGTCAAAATGTATTTTTTTTTAAACCATGAAATCTCTTTATAAAAAATGAAACATAAAAAGCCAATAGCTTAAATCCCGTTCAAGTCGTTGGTTCAGCGGTAAAACACACGCCTTGAGTTTTAGATGGACTTGCATTCAGGCTGGGACTCAAACCATTGTCAACCAACTGTCAACTCAACAGAAAAGGAGCTTACTCTACAACCTGTGGTCACCCCCCAGTAACGTTGGCTGCCTCTGGAAAGGTGGGCTAGTAGTGTGGCCTAGAAAAAAGCATTATTGAGACAACATTAATGACAAAGCCCTGTGCCAAGCGTTGACAGCTAACCTAGATCAATCAATCATATTTAGAGTGTCTGTCTCTCTCTCTCTGTCTCTCTCTGTCTCTCTCTCTCTCTCTCTCTCTCTCTCTCTCTCTCTCTCTCTCACTCTCTCTCTTTCTCTATTACTTGCCTTCTTCTATCTACTTTCTTTCGCTCTCTCTATTTAAATTTAAGTATTTATAATTTAGAAATGACCAGTAATTAGCACAGTTTCAATCCCGTTTGCTTTACATAGATAATACATAGTACCTAGTCACTTCTTACATCGTTTTTTTTTTAGGAAGACTGGATTTTATTTTTACAGTAAAAGAAAAAACCCCTTTGGTGACTAGGGGTATGGGGTCTATGAATTTTAAACAAACAAAAGAGGGCTCTGGTGTCACAAAGTCATCACCAGTGAAAAGACAAGGTTTAGATCTATTTATCATGTGGCCACACTATTGTTTGGCAAATGTTGTGGCAATTTTTGCATTTTTGGGGCCATTTTGGGCAAATTTTGTCAGCTTTGTGGCAAAACAAAACAACAAACAAACAATAAAACAAGGTTGAGAAGGCGGAAGTTGGAGACAAGGCGGCAGCGGTTTTGAGGAGGATGATGAGGGGGTTCAAGAAATTGAAGTAGAATGTGGGGGATCAGGAGTGGGAGAAGGCAGAGAAAGAGGGAACAGAGACGGGAATTCAATATGTGTCAGGAATTCAGCGAGAAGAACAGACATGGGTATACGATAGGGTTTGGGATGGGGGCGGTTCGAAGGTAGGAGGCTCAGGAGGAAGAGTAGAAGACATGGATTTAGCAGGGGAAGGACAAGCAGAAGGTGCCGAGATGGAAGGGCGGGGTTTAGGAGAAGCAGGAGCTGAGGATGCTGATAGAGGCAGGGATTCAGGAAAAGGAATGAGAAGAGGATGAGAAGAGAGAAATGGTGGAGATGGAGAAGAAAGAGGAGGAGGAGACGAAGGAGGCGACGCTCAGCGGTTGAAATGTATTTATTTTATTTTCCGTGGCTTTCCCTAACTGCTATTATCATTTTCACACAATTGACCAACAACATAATTTAAAGGATGGGAGTATCTGACAGCTACACAATCACGGGACTGTCAATCAAAGATAATAGTATGTGCAGCCTAAATTATACCATGCCTCTCTCAAGTTGTTTTATAGGTCAGTGAAGGACTTTCGTCTTACCGAGTGCACGTGTGTGCAAGAAAAACAGTGCAATTCTTTGTTTGAGAGAAATGTGTGCAATTCTTTGTATGAGAGAATCTCTCTCCTTGTTAACTTTAAAGTCTGCTAGATTCCTTGTGAGGATCGCAAATGGCGACGGGTCCCGAGACCTCTATGACAATTAAGTGCTGCCACACCTGAGACAGTAACATGGGGCATGCCTGGACTCCTGTGTTCAATTAGTGGCATTACTTACCGTTACTACCGAGGCCTCCATTATGAAGCCTCGGTCACCACCAAAGTAGGCCTACATATACCAGTAGGGGATGGAATTCGACAAAACAGTTTGTCCGATCGATCCTTCCACCCTCTTTGTTCGGTCATGCCTGGTGCGTATTTTGTTTATTTTTTTCTTTAAAATTTAAAGCATAGAAGGGTCTGTGATTTTTTTAAAACTTTAAAGGTTGTAATAAGTATAATGTAAGCTAATAGGTACAACGCTGAGAGGCATAACCTCATAAAAATGTAGCCTTCTCACTCTCTCAGACTCATAGTGGCCTGCGCTGGATAATGAGTGTCATTGCTTTTACCACATGTTTACTTTCTATCTCAGCATCAAGTGGTACAACAGTACTCAATCACTTAGCTTATTCTCATAAAACTAATTTGTCATTTTAATTTTTATTATAGTTATAATACACGACTCGAAGCAGAGAGTAAAAAAAAAAAAAGAAAAAGAAAATAACAAAAGAAAACAAACAATTTCGAATTTTATACCTAAATTGGTTTCTATTTTTTTTCTTTCGGAGAGGCATAACACACAATTATCTGGCATACAGTTTCAGTATCGTTTTAATATGGACGTATTGTATTTTATTTGAGGTAAAAGAATGAACGACCGAAAGTACATCCCTGTATTCTTACCTTGTAACCCATCATCAGAATAATCCACGGCTGCTATACAAGAAAAAAGTAACGAGAAGACCACATAGACGGACAGATCTTTAGATAATTATAACCCCCTCTCCAAAAAATCCAACAAAACTACACAATCTTAACCATCGATAAATTATTATAATTTTACAAACCGATAGTACCATTCGGCGTGAACAGATTGAACGCTTCATGATCGTAATATTCGTAAACGTGAAGTTGTTTATCTAGATCTATAACTCGTTTGTGGCAATTTCGTTTCATTTGTACGGGAAGTTGTAAGTATGTTAAGAGTAATTGTATAAGTTGTAAGTAAGTTAAGAGTTATTTGTACCAAATTCTTTTCGTCTATTGCTATGTTATTTAAGTGTGGTAAGTTGTAGTTTGGTAGATCTAGATCTAGATCTAGATCTACTTGCTTAGCTTAGGAATCGAATCTAGAATAATTAGATCTATAGCTGGATCTGGATCTAGATGTAGGCCTAGACTGAGTCTTCAGCCTGGAGGCAACAGAGTTTTGTGCCCTAGACTGTGGGCAATCAAAAGGATGGGTGGTAGTGCCGAGCATCCGGGGCTTTATTAGTAATTACAAATTAGTAATTAGGTCGTCGATGCTTTCCAGTGTTGACAATCTAAGGCGTTGGCGCTTTTTTTAATTGTGAAAGTCTTCATCTTCCCAAGTCTTCGACACTTTTCTCGTCTCGAGAATCTCAATTGTTGATGCTTCTTGTCCAGAGTATCGTCCCGCAACAATGCTAGTGCTGGACATTAGGCCTAGCGCCCTAGACAGTGAACGTAGACTGCGTGAGCCACATTGTCGCATTTTTATTCTTACTCTTATAATTCTTCTTCTTATTATTATTATTAAAACCTTGAGCAAGAAAATGTTTGCAAGAGTGATGTCCCTTACCGTTGATGACACCAAATTTGTTTTCTTCGGGTGGGATTGAGAATGCCATATAAGGTTTCCTCGATGACTGCTTCCCGACCTCGATCGGCTCAACTCTTTTCATTCAATACCTAGGCAGCGATAGCTCGGTACCTAGTTATCCAGCAGGTCTACTGAAGAACTAACAGACGAGCAAAAAGCAAATGGCGCATATGAAATAACAGATCTCAACCATAATACTAACAGTAACAAGTCTGTTTCTGTAACTTATATGATGATCCATTTAATTAAATTCTAAAAAAAAAACAAAAAAAATACTGAACATTCTCTGTAGGTGTTTTTTTTTTGGGGGGGGGGGGGATTTCCCGAGAATACCGTGGACATCGGCGACGGGAATCCTCGACTGTTAAAAAAAAAAAATTGAATTAATATCTACTTCTCTGTCTGTCTGTCTCTCTCCACGGGTTGGCTGATTCAGATGTAATCTAATCTCCCCCACTCGCACATGATTCGAATTCAACCCACCCACCCATTTAATCGCCTACAGGCTAAGGACCCCAAAGCTCAAGGGGTGCTGAAATCTGACATATTGAATTTGCCCACAAATGTGTTCTTGACCTTGACTCATATTTTATTTGCATGTGAAATGTTTTTTTTTTCCCCGAGTTAAGAAATGCAATTTTTACAATTTTCTTTCTGAACAATTTTGTGCCTGGGAACAGACACAGTCATAACAAAGAAAAATATATATAAAAATATTTAAGTCCATTAAATGCGAGGGGCCGTGTTATAGATCTATATTAATACCCATAGACAAAACTTCAGAATCTGATGTCTCATAGTCATCAAAATCGTGAAAATCTCGGTCTGCATCAATTGTAGTTTTCAAGACCATAACAAATTGAAAAGAGAAAATCTCTCTCTCTTATGAAAAGAACTAACTCAAAACTTGTTAGAAATTTGGCAATCTCACCATAAAATATCAAAAGACCTTCAAATAGCAGACGTATTCGTCCTCATCGCAGTCAAGTGGTTAAATTAGGAGATAGATTGTAAAAGCTTTAAAATTTTTTTAAACAATACCCACTGGGGTCTTGACTTTCTTTAAATGGCGATTGTATTCGATACCGGAGACAAGTGATTGGATAAGTACAAAAACTTTAACAGCCAAAAAAGAAATAATCTTGAAGAAAATTAAGTTGTTTACAATTTAATGCCTCCAGTCCATTACTGAATATGGTTGCCATGTAAACAGGGTCGGGACTGCAGTGGGTAAGGGAGTACCCTTAATTCGATGGTCAGACCAAAGAATTTTATTTGAACAAAAACACTTAAAAATCATAAAATGGCTGAGTCTATACCACACACACTTTATACATGTGCAGTGTTTATGTCCAAATTTCGCAAGCAGCAATACTTATATTTTAATTATTTTGTATAGATAATGGGCATTAACGCTTTGTATTGTGATTATCTTTTTTTACACATTTTTAATATATGTTTTACTCTTTTTACTATTACACCAGTCATTAGGTGAATTAACCTTTACAATGTAAATAAAACGCTTCTAAATCAAACTGAAAGAAATTTACATTTTTCCTTCATTTTATAATTTTGCGCTAATTTTTTTTGTTACTATCTAGGTGTCTGAATATTCAAAATGGATGCTGACCTCTATGATGAATTTGGAAACTATATTGGACCTGAGTTAGATAGTGATGATGATGAAGAGGGAGAGGAGGAAGAGCAAGATGATGATGAAGATTATGACAGAGATGTAAGTATAGCAAATTAATGTTGATTTAATACTTACATGGGAACTTGAAAACTTTGACACAAAATTTGTTGATATCCATGATCTTGATTTAGTATCATAGAACAGAAACGGAAAAAAATGTCTGAGATTCATGATTTTATTTGGACAGGGGTAAAGCCTTGAAATTCCAACCATGCCTTTGAGTTTGAACTTAAGATAAATAAATTTGTTATTAATATAAGCTATATTAATGAATACTATTATGTTTAATGAATCTCAAACTGTAGGTATATTTCTTTTGTACAAATATGACAATACCTGGGATCAATACTGTTTTGAGAAAAAAAGATTATGTTTGATTTTAGGATGATGAAGACATGGACCAGGATGATGCAGACAACGCTGGAGATATGCAGGTTGTTTTACACGAAGACAAGAAATATTACCCCACACCTGAGGAAGTCTATGGTCCTGATGTTGAGGTAAGTCGTGAAAATATATATATTGTATTGGCGAACTTCATAATACTTGCCACTTGAGTCCTGTCTCTTTGATTTTATTTACCTATTTTGCTATTTTTTCAAGCAAATCATGATTTTTATCTCAAAATAGAAGATAACAAAAAAGAATTGTAGTGGCAAACTTCATAATACTTTCCACTTGAGTCCTGTATCTTTGACTTTATTTACCTTTTTTGCTAATTTTTCAAGCAAATCATGATTTTTACCTCAAAATAGAAGATAACAAAAAAGAATCTTTTATCAAACCAACCAAATGTTTGTTAAAAATCTTTAGTTTATAAAAAAATTTGAAAGTAATAATAATGATTTAATGAACTTTATTGATTTGATTCGCAGACCATAGTTCAGGAGGAAGATACCCAGCCACTCACAGGTCAGTCGTGAAGCAATTAGGCGGCTATTGAAACCTTTTATTTTACTAATATCAAGTATTTTTGCTGAAATTTTGTATGCAGGTTAAGTATCATGACCTTTTGTTTTTCAGCAGGTACTCCTGCAAGTTAGCTGTGAAGCCTTTTTATTCATATTTCTGTAAATAAAATAAGTTTCTTCTAGTCATTTAATTGTGACAGGTTAGTTTCTGGTTTTAATCACGAAAGGCATCTTTGCCCATTTTAAATATCGTAATTTTTACATAAATCATTGCACTGCTATTGAAACTATCTGTACAATTTCAGAGCCCATCATTGCACCTGTGAAAAAGAAAAAGTTCTCCATGGTTGAGCAAGATCTTCCCACTACAACTTACAACATGGAGTACGATGTTTAACTGCATTACCTTTTTTTATAATATGTGAATTGGTTTATATTATTGACCTAGGTTTATCATAGTTAAAGTATCTAATGCATTTACATCACTTTTATTTTAAACCCATAAATTTAGCACACCTATCTGGCTCTAGCAGAAACATCATCTGTCTGGAATGTGACAGTGAGGAATTCAAATTATGACCTGTTAAAAAAAAAAAAGAAACATGCAACATGTTTTTATCTTTCTTTGAAAGTTGTCCTTCAGATTCTGGAAAATTTTGAATATATTCTGATGTAAGCAGACGCATGTTTGAGGATAAAGTGTCATTTAAAAAAATATTTACTTGTCTGATGTCAAGCAGTATTAAATTTAACCACTGTAACTTTGAGTCTTTAGATGAAGTTAAAAAAAATAACAAATCACTCACATTTATAACTAATGTGAAAGGATCACATTTATAACTAATGTGGTGGATTAATCAGGTTTTTTTTCTATTAAGTTTTCAATATCACTTATAAAAGCAACCCTAAGACTCTTCATTATTTTAGCGATTGTGATATTGTGGTTGTGATTGTGAGCTGAAATTCTCTTTTACTAGTGTTTATAAAAATTACAAATACACATTTATTTTTGTGTAATTATGGGTAGGCACTCATGTAGTTCACATTTACCTTTCATAACTTATCATTTTCTTTTCCCATCCCTCATAGGTTCCTTGCAGATTTAATGGACTGTCCAAACTTAATCCGAAATGTTACTCTCTGTGGACATCTTCATCATGGAAAAGTAAGTTTTCTTGTGCTCATTGTATCAATTGTCAGTAACATTTGTCTATTAATGATATGGAGGTTAAAGATGATTTACAAGTTGATACATGTCTTTTCAAAAGCAAAACTGTTGGTGATAAACCACAGATTTTAGAAGAGAAAAAACAGATGAACCTTACGTTTGTGTTTAATCACCAATATTCTTGCTACTCATATGATGCAACAAAGCTCTGAATTTTAACTGGCAGCCATTGGTGAAATTTCTCAATTATTCACTACATTAAATAACAGTACAATGTTGTGGCCTCATATATTTTTGTTATACAGTGTTCTCCGCCTAAGAACCCGCCATTAGGGAAACGTGAACATTTTTTTTTGGGGGGGAGGGGGGTCCAGTGGCTTCAGGCTATGCCCAGCACCAGCGGTACTCTCCCTCCTCTGAGTAATAATTATTTACAGTTTATTGTTGTTTGTTCAAACAAAAGAACTGATCAATTGTTATTAGCTTCTTTTTGTCATTAAGGCCGAGGGCGGCACCTCGGGCGCGCGACCAATTTTGGTCAAAATATCGATTTTGAGGTTTTTATTATTTCTTCATCATTATCTACTTGAAAAACAAATTTAGTGATCTCCGTCTAAGAACCCGCCCTTATGCCAAGTAAACCCACTGCTTTATCTTCCTTGTTTGTGGTAATGTACATTGTGACCCTTGGGAGCAAATAGTACAAGTTATTGTTCGATTAAAAAACAAATTTTATTGTTTGATTGGGAGCCAGTGACTTCAGGCTATTCCCCCCACAGTTTATTGTTTGTTTTTTGGAACAAAAGAACTGATCGGTTGTATTTTGCTTCTTTTTCTCATGAAGTGTTTTGTGAACTTTTTCAATTGCTGTGAAGTGGGATCGCAAATGATTAAGTTCGTTGGTTTGGACAAAGAGAAAAAAAATGTTTCAAAGGGGAGGGTTTTTAAATGGAGAATTCTTAGGTGGAAACCACTGTGCCTTCAGTTTTGTGTATACATTTTGATATTTTTAGTGCTCAGTATTCCATTTGAGTATGTTTTGAAAATCCCTAACACTTTCCCTTGAAGTCCTTTTCGTTGAAAATTGTACAAAAATTTCTTTAATCATATGTATCATAATTCTTTTGTGCAGACTTCATTTGTCGACTGTCTTATGGAGCAAACACATCCTGAGATAGTTGGGGATTATGATTCAGATGTAAGTATTTATGTCTAGATATGGTTTTATTTGCTTTTTACCATGTCTATCCACTTTATTAAAACAGGACTTTTCTTTGAACAGATTCATATACTGTACGGTCCTGACCATAACTGTATGTACAAAAGTTCTGCATATTTGTTTTGATTTATACTTAAATATTACACATTAAGAGAAAATTAAAGTCTGGATCCAAAAGGTTTTTTTAATTTTTTTATTATATGCACAAAAAATATAAGAATATGAACTTATCATAAAGTTTAGGTTATGTAGAAATTGAGTCACTAAATACTCTTTATTTATATTACACATTATAACTAATGGAAAAAAAAACTTTTTCTTACACCAGATGAGGTATGCAGATATTCTCTTCACAGAGCAAGAGGTAATTGCATTTTTTATTATTTTTAAACATCTTTTGACAAGGAAATTAAGCGATAGACTTTGTATCAGATAAACAAAGGCTGAAAATGGAATGTAGAAACCGTCATGGCATAGTCATAGGTGCAAGTTTTCTGGAATAAACCAGACTTCGGGATTCGTGCCAAAGGTTGCGATCCTGCTCCGGAACCAAAATCACTCCCATGCCTTTTCTCCCTTTCTCTTACCCACACAATGTCTTCCTCCCTCCTCTCTGTCCTTCCTCTCTCTTTCTTTTTTCATCTTTTTACCTCATTTGGGTCATAAAGGGCACCTCATGTCTATTTTTGTTGGGGAAATTGCTTATGTATCTCACAAGCAAAGGCTTTGGAGACTTTCCAGATTGTTGGATTTTGAAAAAGACCATTTCGGGATTCACCACCCCTACTCACTTGCACCAATGCATGGTTGTATGTTGTTTTTAGACAAAAAGGAGTAGCAAATTAACATTTATCCTAAGAAATATTTAAAGTTTTTACATAATGGACAGTTCTCCTTATGTTTTTTAAATTTATTATTTGTATAGTTGTAACATTATTCCTATTTTTAATATGAATTCAGTCTTGTAAAGATCGAGTCATCAAGGCTTCTGTTGAAATGAAAAAAAAATTATGCTCTGAATGTGACTTTTATAGGATATATAATGTATTCAACTTCTCTTTTTTGAGAAAAGGCATTAAGGCATTGATAAAACCAATAATCATGTTGTTGTTTGTGTATGTGTGCATTACCTGTGTTTGTATGCATGCGGGCACTGGGTGTTATTTTGTACTGCATTTGCGTTCTGCTAGCATAGCCTTAGATTAAATTCTGGTCTTAGAATATACTGATGAAATTATTAATTTATAAAAACATTTTTTTTTCTTTTATTTGGCACATCTAGAATTATTTTCATTGGGTATAATAATATTTTCTTAAGAAATCCTTCCAATCTTTTTGTTCAGTGATTTAAAGCAATCAACAGTAAAAGTGCAGTGATAATGTTTAAATGCACCGAACCTCAGTTTGAGCTGAAATTGATGGCCAGAATGAGGCATAAATTATTTGTGTGATAATTTCTTTCAGAGAGGAGTGAGCATCAAGTCCACCCCATTAACACTTGTTCTTCCAGACACAAAAAACAAATCCTTTCTCCTGAACGTCATGGATGCTCCAGGTGAGTCTTAATGGAGAAAGGTCAGATTTTTTATTTGATACAATTCTATGTGATTTTAATGGAATCAAGAGCAAATTTTCATTTGAAAGTCTCATAGTTGGTTTTGTTGTAGCACACAATCCTGTGGAACCCTGTCTTATTGAAACATATTGGTCATAAACTTCTTTAGATATTCAAACTTATTGATTGTTGTAGTCTGAAAGAAATTAGTAAAATTCTTTCTAAGGGTTCTTTTGTTGCCTTATATTTTACAACTAACCCTTGCGAAGGGGGACAATCCTTTTGGAAAAGGTTCAGTAGAAGTTTGGTAAGTTCTTGTTCCCAGATGGAATATGAGGTACAGATTTAATTTAGAATGTGATGCTGAATTTTGCAATTTACTTACAATTACATAGCTTTGCAAATCCAACAATGAAGAGATTCTACATGCTAGCTTAGACAGTGAATTTAGAGCATGAACAGCAATTAGATTTGAGTTTATGAAATTCAATTAAAGAAGAAAAAATGTAATGCACTGAATTGATCCTTGTTCACTAAAACCCTATCTTTTTCCATGTTTTGTTTGAAGGCCATGTGAACTTTTCTGATGAAGTCACAGCTGCATTTCGACTCAGTGATGGGGCAGTTATCTTTATTGATGCTGCTGAAGGGGTGAGTCTCTCCTTTTTTAAACTGATAATCTTCCCAAGAAACCTGCACCCAGATAATTGATTAATTCATGATACTTTTTTAAAGAAACCTGTTTTAAAATGATTGATTAATTCATTGATAATTCTTTAAATAAAACTGCACTCAGGTCAATCTTTTTCAGGACAGTCGATTTAATTTTAAATCTGCTCTTTTGACTCAGCTGTTATAACAATGAAATTTGAATTTATCTAATTTGTTTAAATCACTTATAAATTGGAATTGGCAACTTGGAGAATCACCTATCTGTACTTGATGTAATGCAGATCCTAAGACAATTGATCATATAATCCTTCACTGTCCTGTAACAAAACTTAGGGTAATATGCTCTTCAGGCAGGAAATTATAGAATATGGATACCATCTAGAACTGTCAAGCTTAAATAGGAGATGTGATACTATACCGCTTCTATAACAATGAACTTTCATGTTGTTGTTTTTTTGTGTGTGTGTGTGTGTGAACCCACTTTTTTTCTACAAAAACAGATGATGCTGAATTCTGAGCGGATGATAAAACATGCGATGCAGGAGGGGCTTGCTGTGACAATTTGCATCAACAAAATAGATCGGCTTATGCTTGAACTCAAGCTACCCCCGACTGATGCATATTTCAAGCTCAGACAGATAATTGATGAAGTGAACTCCATAATAAGGTAACTTTTGTTCTTTTTAATTAAATGTTCAACACCTTTCTGGGAAACAGCATGAAAAATGGGTGATAAACATCAGAAAATCTTAGTTTTCCTGCCATTCAATTAGTCAAAATGAGTCAAATGCGGAAAATAATATTTAAAAAAAATTTATGTTGAGTCAAATGCCCTTAGCGATATGATTAGAACTTTTTTTTGGTTGAGTCTCAATTGCAGTAACTGAAACATTTCAAAAAATTTTTGCTGGGTTCTTTTAACATTCTGTGAGCCAATTGAGTGTTGACCAAATTGATAATTATTATTTTTTAATATTTTTTTTCTGTAAAAACACTCTGATATTGCAGATGTTAAGGTTCTTTTTTTTATTTCTTTCTTTTGTTTCAGCTTGTACGCAGAGGATGATACAAACCAGCTTGTCTCACCATTGTTGGGAAATGTATGTTTTGCCAGTTCGTACTACCGCTTTTGTTTCACTTTGAAAAGCTTTGCCAAGATCTATGCAGACACATATGGTGAGTGAAGTAGAGATATGTACCTATTCATGAGATTTTTTTTGGTTACATTTGAAAAAAGAAAACAAGAAATATATAGAACTAAATTTTGTTCTGTTCTAGTTTATTCTTATGCAAGACATCATTTTGCAGATCATTAACCAACATTCTACATTCAATCTTCAAGTTTGTTCATAAATAGCTTCAATTTTTTACATTTTTTTAAATTATTGAGCTTTACATTCCTTTGACTGTATGCATGCTAGATTTATAACTGTTAATATGTGGATTTCTCACACCAGAGGGAATTAATGAAAAGGAGTTTGCACGCAGACTATGGGGCGACTTGTATTTCAACAGCAAAACGTAAGTTGGAAATGAGCAACAACACAACTGAATTACTGTATTGTTTTTTTGTAGATTTTATTCGGGTTTTGATTGATGAAAATTTTTTCGATGTTTGAAAAGTAATGCTTTAGGTTCTGAGCGTTTCCATTACCTTAATGGATTTTTAAACTTTGTTTATATGTATGCAATGTAATATTATGCAAAAAGTCTCAGTTTAAGACTCTTGAAAAGAGAAATGTTAGTTTGAGTTGAAGAAAAACTCTTGATCTATAAAATAAAGGTAATGAACTAAAAAAAACAACAACAAAAACCCAACAAAATCTTCAATTACATTTAATTGTTAAAGAAAGTTCAATTGCATCTAACTGTAAAAAATCTTTGTGCCAGGACCAATTCCACAGGCAGTGATGGGATAGTAAAGTTAAACTTAAATTATCCAGAATTCGTGTGTAATAGGTTTATTCTGCTTGATGTTTGTTTAAATTATTATAACTTTCAATCAAACTCTCCTAGCAATGGTATTTTGTTCTTTTTTTTTATTCATTAATTTCTGGTTTATTTATCATTAACACCAAATATTTGGCAGTACTGGATCAACTGAGACCAGGCCTACATAGGTTGACAATGTATACTGATGAAACCATGAAATATATTTAAACTTAGACTGTTTAATATAAGTATAAATATATTTAAACATGTTCAGTCCTAATTTCATGTTTATCGTCTGTGCCATTGTTGTGTTGTGGTGCTTTAAAATACCAAAACACCTATAAATTTATGGATGTGTCTTGCTCACCAACCCTATGTAGGTTTAAAGCTGATATACATGTCCTAGGGCCTTCGTCGAGATCACTAGTTATACTAACCGGAGAAGTATTCTACTTCTCCATTTAAGATGGAAGCCAGCTGTTTTGGACCAATGAAAGCTTTCTAATATGCTATACATGTTCCGCCGATCTATGTCTGGTCGTCAAATTCTGGTTTTGACAAAAACTTTCCCATTCACTCTCTAGACTCCCGAGACACGTAAATGTTCCAATCACTGAGTTTTTATGACGACAATTGTTGTTTGTTGTGATTCTCGCCAAGTGTTGTCGATTAGATTGAAATGAAAGTAGTCTGGACTCAATTTTAAAACCGCCTGTTTTCGACACAGAGCCGACAGTCAGCCCAATCCGATGCATATAACCGTTATTCGTCCCAATCAATAATAAAAAATGGTTGAAAAGATTTGTCCCAGGTTGTTAAAACATAATTCTATAATATGGTGTATTTGAGTGGCCTTGAAAGACAAATTTTCTGATAATTAAAGACGAAAGCATGTTCAGGGGTTGGTAACTTTGTCACTTGAATTCTTTCCTTGGACGGTGCTCTTGCTGACATTTTTTTGTTTTTTTCAGATTTCACACATCTTATGCCTTCAGGAAATGTATAACATTACATGCTTTGTATGATATAAAATGTAATCAGAATTGGGGATTTTAAGTAAATGACCTATCATGTTCTTTGGAAGTTGCTCTAACTAAGCAACTATCATACATGCATGCAGTCATACGTTTTTTATTTGATAACTCTTGAAACTGTAGGATCTAAATAGGGATTAATTAATCTCTCTCTTTAAATTTTTTCAGGAGAAAGTTCACAAAGAAACCAGCTACATCTTCTGCTCCAAGAAGTTTTGTGGAGTTCATTCTTGAACCTCTTTACAAAATATTCTCACAGGTAAATATCTTAATTTCTTGAATGAATGTGGTTCTAAGACGAGATTAATCACTTTATTACTGAATTAATTTGGTTTCATGATTTCAGATTGTTTTTTTTCTCATGACTTTTCATAATATAACATAATTCTTACATTTCAGATTGTTGGGGATGTGGATGAAAGTTTACCTCGAGTTTGTGATGAGCTTGGCATTCATCTGTCTAAAGAAGAGCAAAAACTTAATATTAGACCTCTCCTGAGGCTTGTCTGTCGCCGCTTCTTTGGGGATTTCACAGGTAATGTTATATCAGTTTCTTCCTTCAAGACATGACCTCCACATAACTTTATATTGAACCTCAACACAGCAACAAAAAACTGCTGCTTTCTCTTTCATGGCCTTTGAGGCAAAAGAGCGGAAGCTAAGAGGCCACTGGATTGAAAACAACAATAACAACAAAATCAATGTTGATGCTTGCATGGCTTCCACCCTTTTTTTTGAAAGTTACAGATTCGTGCAAAAGAAGCACATAAAAACAACAATTTTGTCATCTTGTTTGCTGGGCTAAAAAAAAAAAAAAAGAACATGTCAAGTTTTAATTTTAAGAGCTAAAAAGCAACAACCCAAGTTCAATCACATATACAAATATACCTAATTTATAATGTATTGTTTTGATCTCAGGGTTTGTGGACATGTGTGTGGAACATGTGCCATCACCAGTTGATAATGCAAAAAGGAAAGTTGAACACATCTATACGGGTCCTTCTGATTCAGATCTAGCAGAGGAGATGTCACAGTGTGAGGCAGAGGTGAGGCTTTTTTTTCTTGATTTACCTTTTGTACCATGTCCCACATCCTCAGAAGGAACATCGTCACACATCCTATGCTTTCCCTGATTTTGTATTCACTTTTATAAATCTTTGTTTTTTATAATTCTATATACTTTGCTTTTATTATTCTTCTGCGTTCATTTTCAATGTGCCCAAATCTTTAAAATTTTTAGTTTGGCCTTGTCAATGTAAGTGTCAGTCTGTTGCAGGGTTTCCAGGGTAGCCTATAATCTTTGCTCCAGTGTTGTATCTGAAGGCCATATTGTTTGCCTGAGATGGGATTACGAATGGCATGCACGAGGGGATGTTCTGGAGTTTGAGGGATGTTTCCACATTCACAGAAAGGAGTGCTGCTGATCTTTAATTTGTACATAAGTGCATTTAGGTGGCAATGTCCTTTTCTAAGTTGAAAATTGTAGTTTTCTGACATCGTGGAAGATAATGTATGTAGTCTTTTAAATACATTGAGTTTGTAATGGTTTTCCAGGAATTATTTATGTTGTTTTTAATAAATGTTTTAGTTTCTTGAAATTATATTTTTGTTGATGGTTGAACTTTTGTAGAGCCCTGTTTTGCAAGTCTGTCAGCTGACTCATTTCTCAACAGGCCACAGGGAGCTGGAATCTTTTAGTTCCAGATTGGAGGCTTGAACGGCAATCACTTAAGATAACAATGTCTTTATTCATGGTGTTATTATTATCTAGAAGTAGGGTGGTTGCTTTCTGGATGGCATGGAGCTCTGCGTGGAAATTGGATGCTTGTTTGCATGCATAAAAAGAATGTTTTTCAGATGATTCATCTGAATATTTTAAAACAATTCCTGAGCCTCCATTTCTGGTTATATATTCAGCTAAACCATCAGTGTAGACATGGTACCAGGTTTTTATGCTTTTATTATGAAACGTTTTAAAACACATCGTTCCATTTAATCTAATTTCAATCTTTTGATTGACTTGAAATGTTGTGTATCTCAGGGCCCTCTAATGATACACACCACAAAGCTTTTCCCAACGGAAGACGGAACAAGCTTCCACGTTTTTGGAAGGGTGATGAGTGGGACACTCTACGCTAACCAAGAGGTGCGCATCTTGGGAGAGAACTATACTTTACAGGACGAAGAGGACTCAAGAATGGGTCAGGTTGGAAGGCTATGGATTGCAGAGGCCAGGTAATTACTGATGCATCTTTATACTATTAAAAACTTTTCTTTGGAAATCGTGGTATTTAAAAAAACATTACTACATTTTTGGTTAATTCAATTCAGGTCTTGAAAGATTTTATATTTTATCTCATAAGAGTTTATGTTTGTCTTCTTTGTCTACTGATTGCCTTCATTTTTGTTACAGATACAAAATAGAAGTGAATCGTGTATCATGTGGTAACTGGATTCTCATTGAAGGTGTAGATCAGCCCATCGTGAAGACCGCAACCATTGTTGATGTCTCCGGGCATGAAGAGGTATGTAATGTAAATGTATTACACATAAATTGGTCCCTTAAACATTTAATATCTGAAATCATAGCAGAACCAAAAATGATTTAAAATTAAAACAGAAACAATTTGGCCTGGTTCTATTTTCTCTATTGCTAAGTTTTTGAAGTTTAGGATCCCCCATGGGAATCTAAAGGGGTTAACACAGATACATATTTGTATTTTGGTCTAAGGAAATGTTTACACACAAAAGACCAATTTCAAACTCTCTTCTGCAAAAGTAATTAAATATGCATGAATTATATAACTATGCGTAGTATATCTGATTTCACAATTAATATATGTTGAACAAATTCTCACATAGATATTTTTTAGTGGTGCATTTAATTATTTTTTAACCTGGTGGCCATTAAATCCTGTGCACTATAAAAAAGTTTTTGTCATAAACTATAAGTCCCTCTTTTAACTTTTAAGGACCATCCATAAATCCATTTTAGTGGCGTTACAGCCATATTCATCCGCAATTTTGTCGTATTTGTAAATAAACAAACATTATCTTATTAAATGAAAATATAGTCAAACTTGCCCATACTGTACCAATACACTTTTCTGCCCCAGCAATCCCTTTCTTCTCTTATGTATACACTCTTTTTTGTGCTAAATTTCTACTTCGGTAAGATAGAGATGGTCGCCTTGGGTTTTGTCGGTTTTGGTCGAATCATAGGCTGTCCGTAGTTGTGTTTGGCAGGTTCGACTGTATACATCTTTTGTACTCATTACCTGAAACCCTTTTTTGCATTTGATGTTTGGAGGGTTTAAGGGTTGGTGTGACTAGCATTGTTATGTTTGATGCTTGAGAAATGATTTTTTTTTTAAACCTTCTGTGCCCAGGTGTATATTTTTAGGCCTTTGAAATTCAACACTGCATCAGTAATCAAGATAGCCGTTGAACCAGTCAACCCATCAGAGTTGCCTAAAATGTTGGATGGGCTGCGTAAAGTGAACAAAAGTTACCCTTTGCTGACAACAAAGGTTGGAATTAGTATTAGAGTTTTTTTTAATGTTTTTTTTTATTTCTTTAACTTGTATGCAATGTCAAATGTTGATTGATTTTCATAGTTACACAATTTTTATATTTATAGATAACATAACTGTTATAGTGTTTTAGATACTAAGTTTTGACCAGATGTAAAGTCTCAGAAGCAAAGAATTTTAATAAAATGTGCATCATAGCTCTTCAGCTTTAAAACTTACCAAAAAGCATACTGTAACAAGACCTAACTTAATATATATTGAAAAAAAAATAAAATTTTGGTTGAAATGCATATATTTATTTATATCAGGTGGAAGAATCTGGTGAGCATGTTGTCCTTGGCACTGGTGAGCTCTACCTGGACTGTGTCATGCATGATTTGCGAAAAATGTATTCTGAAATAGGCAAGTACACTTTTTAATCAATTATTTTTTCGATGGAGTTTAGAATTAATAGGAATCTTTTATGTAAAAGCCAAAGACTAGTGAAAAATAAACTGATGTTTTGCAGAAATTTTATTTGGTATGTCATACTATTTGCATGTCACACATTTCGATAAGGTGAAAATAAACACAATTGGTTTTCACCTTGAAGAAAGGTGGAGGTTGTGGTTGGAGGTTATATTGGTTGCCTCTCTTAAGTGTCTTAAGAGCTGCTCTGTATTTGGAGAGAAAAACTTTACATTTGTTTCTTGAAATGCTGAAGGTTATAACTATGGTTTACTGTTCTGATATTGTTTTGAAGGGCTTTACAAAGGTATTCATTTATGGGAGTCAGTAATATGGTTTAAAATTTCAAAGGTGCATTGGTAGTGAAAAAAATGATTAAAACCATGTAAAAACCATATCTAAAGGAGTTGTGGACTTGTTTGTGGAATTGTAGGACTGGTTTAGCGTCCAACATCAGTACTCTTTAGGCTATATTGGGAACAGGCCCCAGGACTGACGTCTGACCATATTATGTGCTGCCACACATGAGGCAGGGCGGGGATACCATGACTCCTGTCTCAGCAGGTCACATTAAACTGACACCGACCCAACCAGAAGGGAGCGAAAATCGCCAGGACTGGAACCACAAACCTTTTGCATCGGAAGCCAATTTTCTATTCCATGGCCACCGTGTCCCCCACTTGTTTGTGGAAATGGGAGATAAATTTCTAACAACACTGCAAGTCATACACATCACAATTTAAGCACTTGTTTAGCACCAGTGAAATTATACATGATGCATAAAATTCTTAGTTAAATTAAATTTTGAGATGAGATAAACAAATTGAACCCCCCTCCAAAGTTCTGTTTTTACTTTCTTTTCTTTTTTTTAAAACAGATATCAAAGTGGCTGATCCTGTTGTGGCTTTCTGTGAAACAGTTGTGGAGACTTCATCTTTAAAATGCTTTGCTGAAACTCCAAACAAAAAGTGAGTTTGTTTGATTGAATGCACAGTATGAGTAGATGAATATTTTCTGAAAACATAAAATCTAATACATTTTTCAGTGTAAAACTCTTGTACAAAGCAATCCACACCTGCTTGTTCACTTTTGTGGACATAATTATGGTAATTTTTTATGTGGCAAAAACTTCTTTTACAAATTTTCTGTATAATTTTTTCATGCAATTTTTCTCCTGAAAGGAACAAATTGACAATGATTGCTGAGCCATTGGAGAAAGGACTTGCAGAGGATATTGAGAATGAAGTTGTGCAGATAACCTGGCCAAGAAAGAAACTCGGAGAGTTTTTTCAAACCAAATACGACTGGGATTTGTTGGCCGCTCGTTCTATTTGGGCATTTGGACCAGATGCCACAGGGCCAAACATTCTTGTAGATGATACTCTGCCCTCAGAGGTAACTTTTAAAATGTATTTATTGCTCATGTGTACGAAAGGAACTTTTTCAAAACATAATATTATCTTAGAAGCACTGCCTTACATAAAGCTTCAAGGAAGAAAAAAAGGCCCAAAGACTTAGTTATAAAAAAGAAACTAACATATATGCAAAAATCAAGGACTGTTATTTGGTAATTTGGTTAAAAAATAAGCTCCCTTTGCTTATAAAACATTATAATTCAGACATTGTGTTAAAAAAATAGCATTTGAATATGTCTTAAAACATACCTACATCTATGGCATATATTTTTTAATGGATCATTGATGACTACATTTAACAAAACTATGTGATTGACTGAGACAGGAGTCATGGTACCCCGGCCCTGTCTCTAGTGGGGCAGCACATAAAATTGTCAGTTGTCAGTCTTTGTGCCCGTCCATAAAATAGCCTATGTAGTGCTGACATTGGACGTTAAACATCATAGTAAAAGATTATGTGAAAGTGAGAATGCTCCCTTTATTTTAAGCTAGTCTAAAATAATCAACACAGGCGTAAACATATGGTCTGGGGTTAAGTCGTATTTTATATGTTTTTTATCGGCCTTGTTCCTGTGTATGAGAGTAATAGCAAATTTTCTTAATTGCATGTGCCAGTTCTTGTAAATATGCAGGAAATAATTGAAACGATTTTCCATCAGTTAAAACTGTGATCACTGTTAGTTAACTTTTCTAATCCCTTCTGGACCATTTTGTGATATTTTGGCAGTTTTGTTTACATGCAAATTGTCTAAATCCACAAGAGTTAGTAGCAGACTTTGTCATTTTGTGGTTAAAATAAATGTAAAGTTTGTCCTTTTACAGAGAGTTAGGGTCCTAATTGTACCAGAAAGGCTATACTTTTCACAAATGCCGAGAGAAAAGTAATATCTGAATTTTTCCAATGGTCTGATTTCCATTCTTCAATATTTCAAAAGTGGTGTGAACCTCTATGTTATTCTAGTAATTTATCATAAATGTTCAACGTTTTTGAATTTATTGTTTATTTTTTATTTTTATTTTGCGTATTTATAATTGTTAACCATTCATTTTTTTTATTGTTCAAGCTCTTAGTTATTAGTTAATAATATTAAAAAGAAATCATATTTCTCTTTAAAAATGAACAATGTACATTTGCTTTATTATAGATGAAACTCTTTCCCTACTTTTGTTACCCAGGTAGACAAAAACTTGCTTGTCACAGTGAAGGATAGCATAGTTCAAGGTTTCCAGTGGGCAACCAGGGAAGGCCCCCTCTGCGATGAACGTGAGTACTCTGAAAATTGAACTATTTCGGCACATTGATAGCTTTGTCAAAGTAATTTTACTCAGTGTAAGGCTGAGAATGAATAGGGTACAGAATATTATATGACTGTAGTCCTGTATAAAAAGTAAGGTATAAATCCTATGTGAAGAGTATATTTAGAATATCTTAACAAAGCAGAAATAAATAAAAAAACAAAAAAAAAGTCTCTGTCTCTATCTAAAATCTTGCGAAAATGATATTGCTAGTTCATTTCAACTTACATTCAATGTCATGCTTTGCAACTTTAACTCTATGGCTCTAAGATTGTTGAGCAAATTATGTATTTTTGGACATAAAACTGCACTGAAATCCTTATTTAATGCCATTTTATCATTTTTTACATTGATTCTATCATTACCATTAAAACCCCAAATTTAGATTAGATCTAATCTAGATAGAGCCTCCGTACTCTAAATCTAGATATATCTTATAAAGAGATTCAGCAAGTGCTTGGAATGAAGTGCTTTTTATTTCTCCTGATATAGATGAGTACAACAAAATTAAGATAAATATTTCGATACGATGTTCAAGTTAAAAACATATTTTTTTATCCCGTAGTTTATTATCGTTTTATCTCTTTTTGTCCCCCTTGAGAAAGTGTAAAAAAACGAATTTTTTGGGACTTTTAGTGGATAAAAATCCCTTTATTTTTTGTTTAAAAAGCTTGAGAAAAAAATCAATGAAATTCCTATGCAGTATAGTGTGTGTAACACAAAATTGATTAACTTTGGGGGTGTAGTTTTTTTCACATGAAGCTCCTAACTTTTTTCTCTCAAATTTTTCAAATTGTGAAAGTCCTTTCAAAAACAAGCTACACAGTTGTATTTGGTGTCCTAATTCTTAGAATCAAATATCTGCCCAGATCATAACAATTGGAAGCCTAAGTGCAAGTTTAATTTTTAGTTCAGAGTACCTAGATCTGCACACATTGTACAACAACAAGAAAACACTGTTTCTCTTCCCAATATTTAGCAATCAGAAATGTGAAGTTCAAGATTCTAGATGCCACCATTGCTCAGGAACCAATTCACAGAGGTGGTGGACAGATCATACCAACATCAAGGAGAGTGGCATATTCAGCATTCCTTATGGTCAGTGACTCTTATTGTTCTTTAAGCTTTACTGCTTGCTTATTTTCAGAAGAAATTGTGCATTTCGGCTTACAATATTGTTCTTTTTTTATTTTTTATTTTGGCCAATGTTTGCACCAAGCTCTCTATTGTCAAATTTTATATGCTCATAACATCATAAGTTAATGAAGATAAAATATAAGTATTCCTAGACATCTTTTTTGTTGTGTTTTTCCACCTCTGTGGTCTGTCACAAGAAGTTGAAATGTTTCATAAGATCTTTTTTTTTGTCATTATTGTAATGAAAAAAAATCCCTGTTAAAAAATAATATAATATTAAATTGAATGTCTTAATATAAATGTCAATATTTTTTTTTCCATTACAAAATTTGAGGGAAAAAAAAGTCCCTTATAGATTTTAATGGTTTTCTCATGATCAGCCAATGTTTTTTTAATTTAACTCCAGGCAACCCCTAGGATGATGGAACCATACCTTTTTGTCCAAGTGATGGCACCAGCTGACTGTGTGTCTGCTGTCTATACAGTATTAGCAAAAAGAAGGTAGTGATATGTCCCTTTTGAACTTACTATCTTTTTCTGATACAACATCCCTCAGATTTAATAAATTCAACACACAAAGAATCTAAAAGAAAAAGTAATAAGCACATCAAATTGTTTTCTTTAAGTTTAAGATGCCTTAAAATTAATAATTTTTTTTTTCCATTTATCAATGCATGGTTATAATACTTATAATACTATTGGTTATTATCTTGAAATAATAATTTTGATCTTGCCATATATTTTTTACATTAAAAGATGGTTTTAGCTATAGAACTAGTTGTCGTAGAGAACATTTTGTCAAAACTTTATCTCTAGAGCTTAAAATAACTGCAACAAAGTAAATGCCAATGTCTGTATATTTCAGGGGTCATGTGACACAAGATGCTCCCGTGCCAGGATCTCCGCTGTACACCATCAAAGCTTTCCTCCCAGCCATTGACTCTTTTGGCTTTGAAACGGATCTCAGAACACATACTCAAGGCCAAGCCTTTTGTCTCTCAGTGTTCCACCATTGGCAGGTCAGTGAACTGATGAGAAGCAAACCTGAAATTCCAGCTTAAAACTACACGAATACCCCACTGTGCACTCAGACATGTACTAGATATATTATTAGTGACCATACTTGGTATAATCTCAACTATTTTTAAAGGCAAATGTAGGCATAATTGTGAGCTTCCAAAAATTTATAGATTTTTTTCTCTGGTGTTACTTAAGGGTGTTGTTGAGTAGAGAAATTGAAGTAGAAAAAACACTCAGAGATATAAAGTTAAAAAAACAGTTACTACCTTCCCAGTGTTTCAGTCAACAAGGTTCCGCAAGTATATGACTACCCTGATCAGTTGATATAAGTCAATTCTGCTAGATAACCCATACAAGATTACAGATCAGAATTTTATTTAATATTCCATATCAAAATTTGAATGTAGGTATAAAATAAAAAGTATTGTCGAATAACTTATTACTGTATAAAGTATGGCCAGGCACACTATCTATAGATCTAAATGTAACAAAGTTTGCAAACTCAGAGAATATTTCCCCCATGTAGATGTGCTATATTTATGTAAATGTCAAATTAAAATATTTTCAATTTGAAAAGAGGAAACGTGTAGTTTTAAGCTGGAATTTCAGGTTTGCTTCTCATCAGTTCACTGACCTATTATTATTATTATTATTATTATTATTATTATTGATGCTGTTATGAGTATTTATATGTGTCATAACTTATGTTATAACTGTCTATATCGTTTTGTTTTGCTGCATATATGAACCATTAAATGTGCCAACAGGACAATTTAATTTATATCTTATCTTATCTTATGTAATTAACACCATCATGTTTTGGTTTCAGATTGTTCCAGGTGATCCATTGGATAAGACACTTCACATTCGTCCGCTGGAGGCTCAACCAGCCAACTACCTGGCCAGAGAGTTCATGATCAAGACACGAAGGAGAAAGGTCAGTTCTATTTGCAGGAAATTAATGCAGAATTGCTTTGCACCATTGATTGAAAATCGGTTAGCTAGATCAAGATGGATTCAAAGCATTGACTTATACACCTGCAATACTGTCCAAATTGCTTACTCGTCTTTAAGTCTTTTTTTTTTATTAAGCATTTTAATCCCTAACAAATTGGGCTGTCAGTGCTGCTGGTATATAAGTGGATAAAACAAAGACAAAAATGTTGACAATCTTGAGTTAGATGTTGATGCTCTGGTTCCCAAGGCTTGATAGACTTAGGAATTACTTTTTCAAAAACAAAGCTGGTGCCATAGTTTGGACTTGTCGAGGAGCAGTCCTTTTCGTTTTTTTTTCTTTCTTTTTGTTCCAATAAAATTAAACAAAAAAATTTTTTTTTTTTTTTTTTTAAATAATGTGAGTTGATATATATGATAAAAAAAGGCAGATAACTTAGAAGTTTCACTTTTCCTTGTATCAATTGATTCTTATACCTTAGTTTATGTTTCTCTATGGATTTGTTTGTTTAAAAATGTATTTATTGTTTTTTATTCAAGGAATTAATTTTTAATAAAAGTTCAACCAGGAACGAACAGGAAGTAAACCTATCTTGCTTAATACCTGAAACCAAGATATGCTAACACTTCTATTCTTTTTTGAGGAAATTTGAATAGATGTTTGGACTGTTTTGGAACAAGTTGCTTTAAATAAGTTTTTAAAATTTGTTTAAAATGAAAAACTTTTTTGTTGTATTTCAAATCTATTTATTCTTATTGTAACAGGGTCTCAGTGAAGATGTGAGCATTAACAAGTTCTTTGACGACCCTATGTTGTTGGAGTTGGCCAAGCAAGATGTTATGCTCAGTTATCCCATGTAAAGCCCTCACAAAGTTTTCTCAAAGCTCACCATTCAAAAGTTACATGTTCCGAAAACTCTCTATTGAAGTTGCTCTGCCGACTGATGGAAATTTCTGGTGTATGCTATTTTATTTGCGGAAAGGAGATTGGGAGAAACACTTAGTTGTACTCGTAAGGCAATTGTTACGACAAAATGTTAAAAACCATAAAATTTTGCTTTGACACATTATCTCCCTTACAGACGCAACAAATAAAATTAGTTTAAAGTATTCATTCAAATTTAAATTGAGTGCTTTGGTGGTTTTATTGTTTCAAACTTGTATTTTTGTTTTTGATCAGTGTGTGTAGTTTGTATTTTATTTTATATGCTATTATTATTATTATTATTATTATTTTTTTTTTTTGGAAAAGGGAAGGGCATGTTCACATTCTTTGTTGCATTCATGTTATGTTCAGTGATGGAATGTACTTATTTGTTATTTCAATAGCTGTTGTTGTTCCTTGTACCATTTTTCATATTTTGAAACAAAATGAAATAAAATTCTTTTCTAAATCTGTGATGATGTTTTCTATTTCTTTCTTGTTCGTTTTTTTTATAAAAAAAAAAGATAATAATTTAGTATGACTATAGTTTTAAAAGTATTGTGGCTTTTTCATAAGGAAAAAAAAAACACAACATTGATCGAATCTAATCACATATCTTATCTTTTTTTTTTTTAATCAATAAAAATGTTCCATAGGAACAGCTTGCATCACCTAAGACAAAGATATGGAGGTTATAGTTTAAAAAAAATTGCAGGGTGACAGTGGTTGAATGGTAAAGCCTGTTCACATCAAAGCTGTCTGACCATTTACATCACTAGTAGTAGGATTACTTTATATGCTTTTAAAAATATTATGAAAACACTTTCACAATGCAATATATTCATGCGCTTGTTGTTGGCTCAAATTGGTTGTACATGTACATTGTTCTGGTGCATACAGCACATGTCCAGTCCAAAATGTGAAGAGAAGTCATATGTAGAACACCAGAGAAATGATGTTAGTCTTAACTTCCTAAAAGACATGTCATTCTTAAATATTTCCCTCCTAAAATGCATTTTTTTCTTCTCTTTTGCCATTTGAACTAAAATATTTGCACTTCCACACATAGGTCTAAATTCCTACCTAGTATTTAAAATTCGTTGCGAAAATGAAAAAAATTATCTGAAGGTTATCACCATAACAGTACACACCTAAATTCGAAATCAAGTGATTCTACAGATTGGTTTAGTGTTTTGTTCAGAATGAGGTCTAGTTAAGATAAACACAACAGAAAATTCCAAATCAAAAGTTGAAATAGAGCCACATAAAAAATGAGTTAAATTCCAAAGATTTATAATTTATTAACATCAATTCATATCAACAAGTTAAAAAAAAAGGGCAGAAAATCAAGTTTTTGGCGCAAAGTGACAAGTCTTAATCCATATTGATTCAGACAATAAATACAGGCAGAAACTTTGCACCTCCACAAGCACACTTTTGTTTGTTTGTTTGTTTTTAACTATGTTAAAGATAGCTTATGCTACTCATTCATACATTATTGTGACATTCAATTTCAATTCACAATGCAAAACTACAGGAAAGTTATTCTAAACCTAATAGAAAAATGTCGATCTGAGGCAAATAACAAAAATAGACTATTATTTACTAACAATTACCTATATTATACTAGAGGCAACAATAGTGCATTTTTGGAGCAAAAGTTATAGGGACTAAGACTAAGAGGTAGCACTAGCAGTAGTTTTTCATAATACCAGTACTCTTATGTAGAAGTAGTGCAGTATTTGTAGTAATAGTAGTATTGCAGTAGTATCAGTAGTAGTAGTAGTAGTAGTAGTAGTAGTAGTAGTAGTAGTAGTAGTAGTAGTAGTAGTAGTAGTAGTAGTAGTAGTAGTAGTAGTAGTAGTAGTAGTAGTAGTAGTAGTAGTAGTAGCAGCAGCAGCAGCAACATAAGCTGTAGCACATAAATTATAGTAGTAGTCATTGTTGCTGTAGTAAAAGTAGAAGTAATGTTATAGGACGAGTAGAGGTGCAAGAAGTGCCTTTGAGTAAAAGTCATAAACATGTATTTGTAGCACAGGAGTAATTATAAATAACAATTATAATTCTGATAATGAAAAATATTGTTATAATAAAACACAACAATTATTTTGATGTTGATGAAAACGAAGAGGATTACGATAAATACAATTCATTTATTTATGAATTTGATTCTGGTTTCGATCAAAATAAAGAAAAAAAAAGTTGAATTATACCACAAAACATGTCACTTTCTTTCTTCTGAAATCATTTGCGGCGTCAGCAGAAATGGTGACTTTTCATTTGTTTACAACTAGCGCATGTGGTAGGATTCAAGTTTAATGAGGTCTGATTTCTATTGCGAGAAGGACTACAACAAAGTCTTATCGCAGGGTATCCAGAAAAGTAAAAAAAAAAAATAAATAAATAAACGCAGTGCACTGTATAACCTGAAGCCACTTAAGACGATTTCCGCTAAACTGTTGTTTTTTTCTCCTTCTTTTCCTGGGGCCAACTATCAATTTATTAATAAATTATTTTATAAGCCTATAAATAAAGTGCGGAACTCGATTTTTGTGACACAAATCGATGTTTCCAAGCACGGCCCTTGGTGACCATCCCAAAAGATATTAAAAGGCTGACAGATTTTAAGGGGAGAAGAGGGTAGCTTACACTGGACATTCGACATTAAACCTTCTTTAAAAAATATACAAAATGTGTGCGTGTGTCTGTGTTTGTTTGTGGCGGAGGGGGCTAAAGTTGATTATAAAATGCGCATAGCTCAGAACGACAGTGGACAATAAATAGCTAAGTGAAAATTCAAGGATAGAGAGAAAATAATTATAGCATTTGGAGCGATTTTCTTCTCACATGACGATTTGATTCTTTTAAATCTAGTCGGTTTGGAAACTATTTTTAAATAACAATGGCAATATTGAATGATTTGAATGATGGAGTTATTTAAAAAAATACGATTTGCCAACATGACAAAAATATTCTGCAACATTATGAAACCAAAATAATACTGAAGACTCAAGCTATTTCACCATTCCAAATTTTCTCTCATGATCACTTAGATAGTTACTTATTTTTGTCTCATTTTTTTAAATGATTTATTGTAGTCACCACCGTGCTTACTATTTTGAGTTACTGTAAACTTAAGACAACTACTTCTAAAAAAATTGCATACAGAAGCTTATATATATATATATATATATATATAAAGAAATTGCCCATACTAGAGACACAGCAGGACAAAGTTCTTGGAAAAATTTAGGACAGTTTTTTTTGTCTCCGATGAAGCCAGGAATCCATAACCCATCACAATCTGATTAAGCAGTTGGCTCAACGTAATCTCAGCTCCGCAGTGATTAAAAAAAAAAGAAGAACAATAATATGGACCATCTCCATTCTTATGAAGGTGGACTGTGGCATAAGTCCTGGTATATCCGCTCTGTATCTGCGTGGTGCACGTAAAATTGTCAGATGTTAGTGTTGGGACCGGTCCACAACACAGCCTAGTTGCTGACAAAGGATGTTAATAAAACAAAAACCCATACCACACATTCATTCTTACCATATTCATGGGGATAAAAATAATATGAGAAGAGGATGAGCAGCCTGTGAAAATTACAACTGCCTTCTAGATTTTAATACGCCTTGCCTACAAACTACAACGGTGCAAGCACGTTTCCTGTTATTGGATATTGTATTTGAAATCGTTAGCTAGGAAACAACACCAAGAGATTGCTTAGTTTCTGTCGCATCTGTTTGTGTAGATGTAAAACTTTAAATTCACCACTATGTGCCGATACATTTTGTTTCGTGATTAAGGAAAATTTACTAATTATTATGACGGATTTATTCTACATAAACGGTTTTGATCCCCATGATAAACGAAACTGATCAGGCGAGCCTCCACGCGATTGCAATGTAGATCGTAACAGCCAAAAGAGATCGTTATTTAAAGCTCTGCGATAGAATGCACAAACAAGATAGCTTACGTCTCATCGTAACAATGTATGAGATGGCTTACGATGAAGCTACGTTATGATTGTGCATTATACCCTAGATCTTTTCTTAGGCGTAATAATAAATGTTTTATTTAAGCATTATTTAAGTAGTTATCTAGAGTGCCTAGCATGACTGTCTGTATTTAAAACAGTTTTGCACGCAGCAATCAATAGCTATACAGTTGCGAAAATCCTAAACTCATTTTTACTTGCAGGATGATATGAACAGACTTGTAAAAAAATCAGCGGTGCAGACAATTTTTTTCTGATTTATTTATGTTCTTCAGTAAAAAAAAAAATCAAGACTTTTGTCTGCAGAATACCATTCCTTAACATTTTTTTTATAGTGGGCTGATAATCAGCAGCCTACTAAAAAGCTGTAAAACAGCAGCTCATAATAATAAATAAATAGGGATGTTTGAATAAATAAAAATATCAAAATGGAATTGAGGCTCAGACTATACATGGCATGAGAAATGTAAGAACCATTGACATTCTGTCTTCTGCCTTAGAACAACGATCTATTAGATGAAGTATATAAAAACGTCAACCATATTTTCAAGTCATTAAGTAACAAAATTATTAAGATAATCCTAAGTGGATGAGATTTTTCAAGTTAGCGCCCCTTAAAAGAGCTGCAGATCTAGGTCTAAGTTGCACTGTGTAATGATGAGAAGAGGTGTCTTCGGTGCCGCCGAGCATTGTGTTTAGTGCTAGGCCTCGCGTATCTGTAGATAAAGGTTGGCATGCGCGTTTTAGTGCCATCCTCACAGTTCTTCCACAGACGAATTTTCCTCCTGAGTTTTCTCGGCCGCTTCCGTTGGCGCTTTAATTGCCTCTGCTTGGAGTTCTGTCGCCGCGCTAGCTGCTTCCGTTTCCTGTCCGCGCATCTTTCGGGTGTGTCCAGTCCGCGGAGCAGAAACTGAGTGTTCCGAGAGCAGCGCTTGCACTGAAGCCTCAAATACAGCTTGTTGTCCGTCGCGTTTTTGGACAGACTTGAGATAAGCGAAACCGGCAACACAAGCTGCAAATTTCCCGTTTCGTTGATCTCTTTCCGGAGCTCAGCGATTCGCCGTTTGCGCTTACCCTTAGAGTTGGACAGAAAGACTCGGATTTTGGACTGCTTTCGCCAACGCCGACGTTTGCCTTTCCTCCTAACGTCTCTAGGCGCAGAGGTCGTCGAGTTAGATCTGGATTTGGTTCCAGCTGTTCCAGAGGTAGAGAGAGATCTTGCCTTGGGTTGTTTGTGTGACACAAGGACGTGCACGAAGAGTTTCAGGCTTTGCACTGGAGGATTACCACCGACTACCTCGTTGAGATCGAAGACCAGTAGGTTTCGCTCTGCGAAGAAGGATGAAAATGCATAAAGATAAGACAGAAGCTTCATGTTCATGAAAAGGTACTTCATTGAGTTTAAAAGTTTCCAAAATATCGAAACGTTGCACACATTTTGAATAAGCCATGACTTTGTTTAGTTGCGATATAAAAAAAAATTAAGCTTATAAAAAGGCACAAACGAGAAAAGATAAAGAAAACGATGAAGGGATTAAAGGGATACAAAAAATAATAAGATAAACTTAATGTATAGGTATGGGTAAAAGTATTCAGACGCAAAGGTTACAAAGAGGACATGCTGTAACAGAAGCAGGTGGAGATGGGTTTGAGTTGGAGTTGGTTTAAGGTTCAACTTCAGCACTATACAGGCTATATTGTGGACAGGCCCACACAAGAGACTGGGCGGGGAGATCTGGGCTCCTGTCTCGGTCGATCACATTATACTGACACCGATCCAACCCGTTCCACGGGATCAAATCTGACAAAAACTTTTTTGTAGATCGTTGAATTCGAACCAAGGACCTCCTGATCTGGAGACCAAGGCTTTACCACTTTAGTCAGTGCGCCCCGAAGTGGAGAGGAAGTACAAGGATGAAGGCGAAATTAACAAAGACATTGTTTTGCGACTTCTGAATATGTACCACCAACAAAAGAACAATAACAGCACCCGAAGACCCAAGTAACAAGAACATTTAAAAAAAAAGTTCTTGCACGTTTGCAAAACAGTTAATTACAATAAGACTAAAATTATAACTGTTTGTAAAATCTCATTTTTGATGTTTATAAATCGCGAACATGTGGGGATAGTGATCGACAGTAAATCTCAACCAAGACGGATTTATAAGACAATTTGGCAATGTGCTTCAAGGGATAAATCAAAGCATACCAAGAACGTTGCTTTGCAAAAAAAAAAAAAAAAAGAAAAAATAGAAGCGTCATAAAACACGCAGAAATCACCTATTGCATTCATGTCCATTGAATTGATGATAAAAAAAAAGACCTGCATCAACAGCGCGGGCTGTAATATAGCAATAATTTATTTCTAACATTCTTACATGTTTACTTTCCGATAGAACTATATGCCGTTACCTTGAAACTGAAGGTAAAAACGTTTCTCTACGTGTAAAAATAAAATAAGATGGATATACATGCATAATTAACAGGCAGAACTATAGTCAGAAAGAGAATTAATTATTACAATTAATAGTATTACGTAAAAGAATAGTATGGGCGTGATGGCTACTCAGTTGGTTAGGGCTATAGACTGGGGAATTGAGGGCCCAAAGTTCGAATCTCAGCTGATGTCAACTTCGTGTAAGTTGCATTTTATTTTGAAAGAAAAGAAGAAAGCAATTACCGTATCTAATTTTCTAGGTTTACAGATTTTGTAATAGGTAAAAGATCCTCTGATCCATGGTGAGTTCACCGATCTATGGTACTCACCAGCCACCTAGTGCATACGGACTTTAGATCTCTTGGCAACCATAAACTCATCAACTAAACCCACATACACCCCCTTCCCCAAAGGAAAAATACACCCTGCCCCCCCCCTCCTCCCAATAAAAAAAGGAAAACGTCGACACCCTGTTCATCATTAATTTTTCTCTCCTCCTCTTGCCCCTCGAGTCCAACCGGCCAGCCCACTAGTAGCGTATTATCTTGGTTTCCTTGACCTCTCCTGCATTGGCTTAAATCTTGCCCGCTGACCGCTGGTCTCGCCAATAGTACAGGCTTGCGAACCACACAGCGATTACGGATGACGTCATCAGACCCTACGGCGTGGTTTTCTGATCGCTCATTGGCTTCCTAAGTCTAAGCTAGAGCCATGATTGGACGCCGGTGCAGGTTCCCTTATCTATCGTCTTCGTTTCGGTATGGGCCGGTAATCGCAAGCCCTGTAGTAGTGAGTCTTACCAGACTTGGCAGCGGTCCTAGTCTGACCAGCAACAGCTGCTGCTGCTGCTACCACCCCATGACCGTATTACCAACCTGACCATGGTCAAACGCAGGGAACAATAAAGAAGAGAAACATATAGGCCTAACCCACATTTTAGTTCACCTTCTCCCGTTACATGTATACGAGTTCAGGAGTTCTTCAAACTAACTGCCATTATGCAGTACATGTATACAACTAATCTGTAGAAGCCCATGAAGTGTAAACAAAGTGTGTTGCACTTAAACGTTCACCTAAAGCCAAAAAAAAAAAAACAAAAAAAAAAAAAAAAAAAAAAAAAACAACAAAAAAAAAAAAAAAAAAGAAGAAAAAAAAAAACAGCTTTGTATGCTAGGGAGTGAAATTTAAGAACAAAGAAAACGAGAATAGCAAGAACAAGAACAACAATAACAAATGTAACCACAGTAATCAAATTATTATTATTATTGTTAATAATAATAATAATAATAATAATAAAATAATAATAATAAGAAAAGAAGAAGAAGAAGAAGAAGAAGAAGAACAACAACAACCAACGACATCAAGAAGTACAAGAAGGAGAAGAACAGGAACAACAATAACAAAAAAAAACAAAAAAAAACAGCAACAATAATAACAGCCCCACCAAAAAACAATAACAACATCAGCAACAAATCAACAATAATAAAATAAGATTAACAATACAAACGTGTCATAAGAGCGGTACAAAAATTATGGGAAAAAATCATTTTTGAAATGTTGAATTTTGCAAATAAGCCACATGATGTTAACTTGTGGAAATGGGTATTTATCAGTCCAGATCAACGGTGCTTTTATGATTTACTGCAGGTACCCTTTAAATCATTATCTAAAAGTTAAAACTCTGTTTAAGAAAAAGGTCATATTACTCATAAATCCTACAATTAATACAATGTGTGTGATATGTAAAATATATTAAAAAATTTAAAGTAATTTAGATACATGTACACATGTATTATGGAAAAAAAAGAGACAAGATTTTCCGAAGATCTGGAGTTGAGCGTGGAGGGGGCTGGAGGTGAATAATCAAGTGTATAGGAAGTGAAAACATAATACCTGTAAAGAGAATAATACCAGAGAATGTGAACTTCTCTCTGGTAATACTAATTTGATTTCGGTTACAAACACTTTTGCTGCAGTGACATAACCCTGGTTGTCTGGGTCTATTAACCTAGAAAAGATCGAATACTGGAAGTACAAGCTGAGATCACCAAAAGAACAACAAACAACGCTTGTTACAGAATCTCTGCGTTTTCGCCATTTTCAGCGGTAGTTTTTCATGCCAAGGTTGTAAGGGCTCTTGAGCGCTAAAAACCCCAATCCCTTGTCCAAACCTCTAAAATGTTTTATGATCCCTTCCATCCCCCAACAAAACAACAACAACAACAACAACAACAACAACAACAACAGCAACAACAACAACAGCAACAACAACAGCAATAACAACTACGAAATAACAACTCATAGCACAAAAAACCAACCCAAAACCCAAAACAAAAACAACTAAAATAACAACAACGACAACACCAACACTAACACCAACACCAACCAACACCAACCAACACCAACACCAATACCACCATCAAAAACAAGACGCGACAGAAAAAGAAAACAAACATTATGATTATTTAACACGTGTAAGCATTAGGAAAACCGACCAGTAAAAGTTTTGCTTTTAACATTTTCTCGTTATTGCCCACGTAATTTGTTTTCACTTTAAATTAGGCAGCTCTGTGCAATTGGCTCTGATTTCAACTCGAGTACTAAAACAAAACAAAACAAAACAAAATTTAGATAGGCCTTTGTAAAAAGTTTCCTCAATCTACTGGGTGAGTTGGTTTTTTAACGCCCAACATCATCAGCATGGGTATATCGTAAATGGGTCCCAAGACTCATGTCTGACGATTCCACATGCTACCACAGAAAGACACTGCGGGGATATCATGACCTTTATCACAGTCTGTACCATAATAGTAAACTAACACCAACCAAAAAAGCAGGGGACGAAATCGGACAAATAAATTGTGTCCTATATGGGTTTCGTTGGAATACCAACGCTATCTTACTAGGCCGGGACCTAAACACATGTATTCTTCTTGGTGGCCTCGACGACGTGTCTAGAATCTTCACTGAGAACCTAAGAGTAATTAGACCTATGAGAAATGAGATTTATAAAAAATAATACTTGTATAAAGTGTCAATGTCATGGTCACTAGACGGTGCTGCAAAACAACTCATCATAACCCATAACTCTAGACAGAAAGCGAAAAAAATCCCCATTAAGATTACTGGTCCGGCAGGTAACTGGCGGCCGTCCATAGGTGAGCTAAAAACTGAATTAAAAAAAAAAGAAGAATAAGAAGGTAGGAAGATCTAGACCTAGAGCTATCAGTCTTGTTGTGGATGAGGGATGACTTTCTGTGTCACGTTTGTTATTGCTGACAACCGGCGCGCAGCCTCAATACGCATTCTTACGCGAACAATAATATTTACAGGTACTACGATCGTGTAATCAGACTAAGATTTATGCGTCTGTCAGAATCATAATATGTCATTAGTACATGCTTGGTCTGGCAGGAGATGGATGCATTAAAGCCACTGGAGACAAGATAGGACCAAGAAGGTGTGAGAAGGATTTCCATGGTAAATGATAGAGATAGTTTATAACATGCCTTTTGTTGATAGTTTGTCTCTCTATTGTTGCCTGTCTCCTTGCCTCGTTGTATACTAAAAATATTAGGCTTCTGTTTCTTCCTGTAAACACGATTTTGTTAAAACAGCCGCTCAAGAAATAAGTTGATATGCATGGAAGATAAAATCCCCAGTTCAACAATGACCATTAAATTAAGTTTGGATTTTGAAGTTAAAAACAACAACATCAACAACATCGTTTACACCATGCGAAAAACAATACAGAATTACTTGATTGAACAACCCGCCATGATAAAATAAACGTCACGACAAAGTTCCTATCATATAAACAAAGTAGGAAAAAATAACACATGCATTCAGTCACATGCGGTAATCAATTTTCATTTTCTCATTTGCTACTGATAAATCACAAGCCTGCGAAATTCGAATCATTATTCTAAGTTCACGACACTCAAGAAGACAACCCTTCGTGGCCAAAAAAAAAAAAAAAAAAAAAATTCACACACCGAGAAGCATACGCAAAGGATATAAAAATCTCGATATCATGTCTGATGAATAAGTCGAAACATCATTACTGATATCATTGCATACAAAAGAAAAAAAAACAAAAAACAAAAGACAACCACAACAACAAAAGCACCACCACCACCACCACCACCACCACCACCACCAACAACAACAACAACAACAACAACAACAACAAACACGGCCATCACCAGCAACCGCACTAGTGACAACAAGACCATCGTTAAAGACAATGATAACATCAACAATAGTAATCAAAAAAGCAACATCAATAACAACCCCCCCCTCCCCAAACAACAATAACAAAAGAACAACAACAAGCACACCCCCCCCCCACAAAAAAAAAAAAAAAAAACATTTTTAGAAAGGGCATAAAATTTTCTTTCATCTAATACCAAAACATGCTAGTGGAGGAGTCACTGTGCAAATGATAAGACAAGGAGCAGGAGAACAGAAAAGATAATAAATCATAAAAGATTATAGCATGTTTTTTTCACCCAAATTTACACCACATTCTACAAAAAATAAAGGCATAATGTAAATGAGAGAAAGAAAGCGTTTTTGTCTATCTTTCAGATAAGACAAAAATCAAGAAAATGTATCCATTAGGACAGAAGTAATACCAAAAAGAAAAATAGGTCTATATCAAGAAAATCCGCCATTTTGGGGTGAAAACAAGGAATGTCACCTTTGAAACTCTATAACTTTTTTCTCACTCATCAGTCAACGAAAGTATAAGAATAAAATATGTAGCATTATGTTTTTACTATTTAGAATTTCAAACCGCATGCAAATATCTGTTCTAGGAGCAAAGTTATAGATTTTTAAAAAGTCACAACCAGTCTGCCCAGTACATGAAAACATCGATTGCAAAGCTGCATCGCTTCGAGACAGGCTTATGGAAATAATAAGTGTCTGAGAGCCACAATTTATCACTGGATTTATTTATCACTGAAATCTAAAGCGAAAATCTATAAATTTAGATTTAAAAAATCACATTATATTGATCACACACACACACACACATCGAGTTTCACAACATCTAAACAAACTAAATTCTTAAAAGATTGAAAGTAAGATGTATGGGTCTATATCTTGATCCCTAGATCATAAAGATTCTTTATAAAATGACAAAAGACATGAATAACTGCGTTAGTAGGTTCTACAATGAACAATTAGCAACAACAATGATAAATATAAGATCTAGGAATCTAGATCTAGGTCTAGATACATATTATATAGAAAAAAAAAGAAATGAACTGCTTGCCTGGTCACAACATCAATTAGTTTATAGGCCAACATACCTAGTCACGGATGAAACTGCTATAATCCAAATAATTGAAAACATCAGTTTGTATAAACATAACTGATTGATCACTAGAAATCGAAGCCCTCACCCATCTGAATGGATAGGATTCAGAGAGGAGAAAACTCAATGGCCTCATTAGAAAGGATGGTTTGATGAATCATCGATGTCTAATCTATATCTAAAATCTAGATCTAATTCACTGATGACAGTGAGTGCATCATGTTATTTGGTTTAGCAGGAAATATTTTTGCCTCGAACTAGAAGTAGAAGAAAGCCCATGCTGAGAATAGAATGGAACTTCTAAAAACAAGCGAGCTGCAAGTTAGATCTAGATACTAGGCCCTACATTGTACTTAGCCAAAGACAAGTCATAAAGTGATGGACAGTTGGACATGTGGACAAACGGACGCTACACCAGATACATCTACACATGTAGAACTGTATTAGATAACTTAGAACACGCAATCATGATTCATTCTGCTTTGTCTTTGTCTACAGACTGAGGCTGTACGAACGCGCATTCATTCATTTTCTTGTAGATACGGATGTTTACAATACACGGCAACAGGCTCAGATTCGCCACTGCGCATGCGCAGCGAGGCCTAATTCAAGCTCGGCCAATCACAGAGTGGTTAGAGCAGACCACGCACATTATGATGTGCTCACAAATTTGCATGCTATTTTTAGCTGCAAACCCGAAGAACTAGGCCATTGGGTGGATTACATAGATGAGAGTCCAAGCTTTCAGACCATACCAAATGTGTACGGGTTGAGGGGGTGTTAGGGTTCAGACTAGGCCTTTATAAAATGGTGATTTGGGCTCTCACATAAAACAAAGGCTCATAAAAACCTCTCATTTTCTCGACTTGGAGTCAATAAATGAACAATAACTTGAAAAAATTATATAAAACAAAAAAAGTTGACACTTGATTTTGGCTTAGAAATGGATATAGGTTACGTCTGGGCGAGTCTATTTGTGGTGTGTGCTAATCTTCTGACCTAGATCTACCACTGAAAGTCGAAGTTAGAGTGGACTCTACTCCCGTGCTGAAAGGTAAAGGTAGAGTGGACTCTACTCCCGGGCTCAATGGTTTAATAGGAGTAAGAGAAATAGTCTAAAGGTTATCGTTTTTAATCGATTAACAGATGCTTTCTTAAATGTAATAGTTAAAGGTGTTAATATCACTTCAATTATAAACAGGTAATAGAGTAAGATTAGAAAGCAAATTATTATTGAAAGATAACAAGATAAATAGTAAGATAAAAAAATGTACAATTGAATTGATAACACAGCAGTGGATAAACAGATGAACAAATTGATAATACATCATAAAAGAAAAGGAAAGAAAAAATGCAGAGTTATGGCGATAAGAAGATTGATTGATTGATTGATAGATAGATGAAATGATAAATAGACCGATCAGTAGCTAGGTAGATGGATAGACAGACAGACAGAGAGAAATTCAATTAAACAAAGTGAAATAAAACACATTCTAAAAGACGGACATAGTTGAAGAGATTAGTGAATAGAGGAGGTTGAGAGGGTGATAAAATAATGAGTAAATCTCTTGGAGGAGGGGGGGGGGGGTTATTTCTTATGCTGTCATTATGTTTCAATATATAAAAATAGTAAAAAAAAAACCCACCCCAAAATAACCGCTGTGTGACAAAGACGTGCACGAGTAACCACACAATTTTCCAAAGCCTTATGTAACAAAAAAGATATTGCAAATGGCATAATACGTGGTTATTTTAGCGAAAATATCATTAAAAAGTAAAACAGGAGAGGAACAACAACTGTAGCAGCAAGGCCACCAACAACAAATCCCAACAATATTATAGACTAACACCAATAACAAAGAAAGAAAAAAGATACAACAACAGCAGCGTCATCTTCATCATCAACAACAAAAACATCATCATCATCATCATCATCATCATCATCATCATCATCATCATCATCATCATCATCATCATCATCATCATCATCATCATCATCATCATCATCATCATTATCATCAACATCATCATCATCATCAACATCATCACTACCACCACCACCACCACAACCACCACGACCACAACAACAACAACCACCGCTACAACAACAATATCAACAGCAAGAACAAGAACAACAACATTAACAACAAGAACAAAAACAACAACCAAACCACAACTGATTTGAGCAAAGAGTATAATTTACATCCTAAAATTAAAATTAGAGGAAGCAGTAAGTCCGCAAAAACCAAAGCAAGTTAAAATATTTTCAACCAAAGACTTCCTCGGTTAGTCTGAGGCGCTCCACCCACGCATCAATGTTATTTTCCCCTTTTTGATAGGGATCTAAAACTAGAGCGTAATGACCTAGTTTAACGCTTGGAGCAAACGATAAAAAATAACCATTTCACGTTGGTGAGTCCTCCTTTTTCGCCTTATTTACTATCGGACAGCCCCTTACTACGAAAAGGTTACTCGAACAAATTAGGACCGTTTGCAACTCAAGGGCCATAAGAGAAAAAAAGAAGAGAGAAACAGAAAAAAAGCCTAATAAAATGTTACACAACATAGGATTGGATTTAATTATTAGACGAAAAAAAGTGATGATAAAAGCAAACTATAAAATTGACCTAGAAAAGTATAATACCTCATGACAACTATCTTTGATTACGCATTTTTAAGGGTATTTCAGATTCGAGAACCAACACAATTGATCAAGCAAGAGGGAGAGAGATCTACTTGATACGCCTGAAGCAATGACATTGAACTCTCTCTCGCTCTCTTTTCTCTCTGTCTCACTCTCCCACTTTCTCTCCCCTCTCTCCGACTCTCTGTGTGCCTGTCTCTCTCTCTCCCCTCCCTCTCTCTCTCTCTCTCTCTCTCTCTCTCTCTCTCTCTCTCTCTCTCACTATGTGAGGATGCGTTTTCTTGGCTCTGCATGCAAAATTAGCTGCTGATCGCCGAACTATTCACGATTTGGATGCATACCTTTAACCGGGACTTCGTGAAGATTCGTGTGGAATTATTTGTAAAATTTTTGGTCAAATTGTTACAAAGTTATTAATTAATTAAGATATATTCCTAACAAAACTACCAATTATCCATTGTTTAGTATTTGTGTTCGAGGGAACTCGTGTCAACCTTGTTCAAATGCGCGTAGTTGTTGTAACACTTTTATTATGTCAGATTGGTTTGATAAAGAGTGCCGTGTGTTTAATAAAAGAGTCAGGAAACATTTGTGCAAATATCGGAAACGTAACCAACACGACACTTTAAACTTTATTACAATCAGAGCAGAATGTGACGTTGATTCAGTAAAGTGAATCCCTGTTGTAGCCCATTGTTAACTAATAATAATTCACGTAGACTTGGACATACTATCTTATGAACGTTGACAAAACAAAGATTACTAGACAGCCTTTGTAGAAACGCAATAATTTTTCTTTATTAACAAATGCACTGTCCGGGGTGAAGAATACAAGAATGTCTAGATCTAAGTCAGTACTTGGCAATTATCTAGATCTATAATGGCTCTCACCAACAGCAAAATAACAGCGCTCACTGTGGCGAGATGTTCCAACACGATCAGAAGTATTAAACACTCCACTCAATTTACTCCATTTCTAAGATATCCACAATTATTTAAAGGCTGATCATTCTTTAAAGGCATATTTCAATCAAATACTACAGAGCCACCGATCTGCTTAAATGCCCCAACCCCCTTATACTTAGATTACCTAAATTGGACTAAAACTATCATTGTTCCTGTACATAAGGAAGGTGATATCAACACATGCAATAACTATAGACCTATATAATTAACTTCTTTAGTAACTAAAGTATACACTTGCATCCTTAAAGAAGACTTACAACTTTTGTCAAAGCGTTAAACATTATTCCAGTAGAACAAGCAGCTTTTGGAAAAGCCTATTCTACCATAGACTATATATTTACCCTCTATGTCATATTAATAAAACAGTTTGCAAAAGACAGAAAACTGTATGTCGCATTATTTGTTTACAGTAAATGTTTTGACCCTATAAATAGGAAAGCACTTGTAAACATTTGAATCGAAACGGTGTCACGGGAAAATTACTAAATGCCAGTAAACGAATATGCAGTCAAGTTTCATCAGCAGTTAAAAATAACCTATCAGAGTTTTTTGAGTGCCATGTCTCCTCAGTTCACTACTGATATGCATACATGTATTTATCACAGAATTGTTACACAATATTACCAGAAAAGGCGAGCATGGTATCCAGTTTATACCAGAGAGACAGATTCTTCATCATCTATTATTTGCCAATGACGCATTGCTTGTTTCTGACACTAAAATTGGACTCCAGCAAAATCTTGATACTCTATGCAATCAGACTTCAAGATTAGGACTCTATTAATTTCGATAAAACGCCAAATATAGTAGTTTTCAGAAAATGAGACTACTTAAGTAAACATGAAAACTGGCTTATGGAAATACACCACGTGAAATCGTGTACTCGTACAGATATCTAGGAGTAGAATTTACTTCTAGTATGAGCGTCACAGGTTTAACTTCAATGCTAGTAAGTAAGGTCGATCAAACAAGTCATGAATTGACAAAAATTAATACTTGGGAGCTTTGACATGTCCGGATTTAAAAAAATAATTTATGGTCATGTCTCGATGTTTGAATGTGTTGGCAACGAAACGTCTTTCTGCAAGGTTTTTAAAATAAGACTGTGCGACGCGTTTAAACAAACGTGGCATGCCAAATTATCAGAGAATCAAAGTACGATGTTAATATTCTTCATTTAAATCCTGGATCTGTATTGATACATATCTGTTAAATAACGGATTTAGTAGGAATTCGACTAGGTACTAGGTGTTTCAGAGATAAATTGGCATAAATTCAGATATTCAAAAGATATCACACTGCAAATGTTTCCAGTATGTAGCACAGATAAAGGAGATGAAAACCACGTATTACTGATTTGTAAAGTATACGAGGAGCTTCGAACCTCGAAAGACCCTCCCAATTTCCGTTCCATTAGAAATAGAAGTGTACTTATGTCAAATAGCAATCTTTATTCAGATGTTGCCATCTATTTACAGCATGTCTTGAAGGTAAGAAAAGCTTTGGCATAGTGTTGCAGATGTCCATTTTTAGGCTGTATATCAGTTTTTTTGTATATTACTTTTTAAATTTCATATTTCGTTGTTATCTTGATGGTATAAATTGCATGATCTGTATATGTTTTTTGTGGGTAAATTTTAGACTAAATTATCTGGTTCCTTTGGCGTAAAATATCACCACTAATTATCAAATTGAAAGCTCGTTTATAATTAGTTACTTTCAAAAGCATCACAAATTGGATGAAAGAACTAAGAGAGCTAAATCGAAAGTGGTGTTACCATTTTGATACCCTTTTCTTGGCCATTGTCAAATTGTATTTCTTGTCATGTTTGCTTACGGTGACAAGCCCAGCGAATCATTAAACATCAATTTATCAATCTCTCATCCCTTCTTTCTCTCTCTCTCTCTCTCTCTCTCTCTCTCTCTCTCTCTCTTCTTCTTCTTCTTCTCTCACTTCTTGTCTTCCTTTAAATAAACCCAAAGAGTCTCAAGACCAGTTTCTGGTTTTCTCCAGATGACCTAGTTATCCGCGTTGTTGTTGTTTTTCTCACTACTTGCCCGTAGCTAGATACGAAGAGGAATTAGATGACCGAAATACACTCCATTAATGCTACCCCATCAGAAGCCCTGAAGTGATGCCCCCCCCCCTCGCCCCTTAGTCGGTGGGGGACCCCCACCTAAAAAACAAAAACAACAAAAAAGCCTCAATATTATTTTCCACTGTGGCTTCTTGCTAAAGGTCAGTATCTTGTATTGGCCAATTATAGCAAAGTACAAATTTACGCTAGGACGGAATTGGTTTTATTTATCTCTTTTTCCTTTTTTTTTCATTTGGTTTCGTTCTTGTTTTTCTTACTCCAAAGAACTTGAACACGTGCGCTAGGATGCTCTTAATAGTGCGTGGTAAACTATTGTACTGCTGTTCCATTGTGCATTTTGGTTTGGTAAACGTTCGTAGTAGCTTACAGAACAATTACTATTTATTAGTCAAAACGGTAGGAACATTTAAAACAACTTCATCTATATTTTCAAAACCATTTCCTCCTCCTCGCCCTCCTCCTCCTCCTCCTCCTCCTACTACTACTACTACTACTACTACTACTACTACTTCTACTACTACTACTACTACTACTACTACTACTACTACTACTACTACTACTACTACTACTACTACTACTACTACTACTACTACTACTACTACTACTACTACTACTACTACTGCTACTGCTACTACTACTACTACTACTACTACTACTACTACTACTACTACTACTACTACTACTACTACTACTACTACTACTACTACTACTACTACTACTACTGCTGCTACTACCACCACCACCACGACCACCACCACCACCACTACTACTACTACTACTACTACTACTACTACTACTACTACTACTACTACTACTACTACTACTACTACTACTACTACTACTACTACTACTACTACTACTACTACTACTACTACTACTACTACTACTACTACTACTAATTGATGTCTTTTTGTTTGCATTTTCTCTCTAAATACTCACTGAAATGAAAAACAACCCAGAGATATATCCTTTATTCTCTGCGTTGTTCTCTATTAATACAATGACTCTAGCGAAGTCTTCCGAGATGTCTTTTGTTTGTGAAGCCATCCAGATGAGTTACGGAGCTCCGTCACACCCGGCGCACGCCGAGTCTAAACATCTTGACTAAACATCCAAGTGAGCGCTGAGGGTTCTCCACAGTGGCATGACGTTAGCACGTCAACACCGCACGTGCGGGATGTCCATCAGCGGCAGTACGCGGGCCAGCTGGCTCAACTGGTAGAGCGCTAAGCTTCTATTAGGTAGGTCCCTGGTTTGATTCAATGATCGGACAAACAATGTTGATCTGATTTCTATTTCTACTTGTTGGATCGGTGTAAATTGGCGCAAGTGGTTTTGAGTTGGTGTCTCAATAAGGAGGTACTCGGTTCGAAACACACGATTCGTCAAATATTTAGATAGTCATCTGGAAATTGTGCGTATTATCAAACCAGTTGTCTTACTACCCTCAAAACTTTAGTGTTGTCTTTGATTTTTTTTCTACTCTCTCCAGGTATGGAGCTCGGACATCGCGAACCTTTCATTCCTTTGTCCAGAGCACGTCCCCTTTGCAGCACCAGCGCTACCTTTCAATCCTCTATAACTTACAAAGAAAAAGTAGCCAGCAAAGCATACTTCCTTTATAAGCACCTTGCCAAACCAAAGCATATTTTAACCACCCGATATACGGCCCATTTTCTTATCACAAAATGGGAAAGTGAAAGATTGACTTGCTAACTAACGTGACGCTACTTTCGAGGGGTGCATTCAATAAAACAGAACGTTAACTTTGTAGCTCAAACAAAGTGCCGCCTCATGGTTCTCACGCTGTGTTTGTATAGCACGTTCAGATCTCCCTCACAAGACAAATTTGTTTTTGGAAGTAGACCTCGACCTACTTTTAACCACTTTTTCTCCGACAAAATGAAATTCTAGTATGATTGAATTATTCGGTGAACGTAAATGACTATACCTTTTAATCAACGTAGCTTTAAAAGTAGGGCACATAGTCGCGCACGGGAAGATGATAATGAACAAAACTGTTATCTTATCCTCATCCCCAGTGATTTAACATAATATTTACTCATTATATTTCTAGGTAAAGAGAAATGGAGAAAAAAAAGAGATGTGACTGCCTAACAGTCATGCAGGCCCATGAGTGGGTTTTATATTTCTGGAAAAGACAATGTTTGCTAACAGACGAAAGCTTGTAGGTTAAAGAACTCCCTGACAGGAGACGTTTTTTGAATAAACGACGATCTTTTACATCTCGCGGATGCACTTTAATAAGAGTGAAGTGTAGCATTACCACATTTTCAATGCAAAACATAATAAATTGAGGACCCAAATCGAATTTAAATCATTTTGTCATTCATTTTGTCATTGTTACATATTTCGAGGAAAAGAAAGACAAACATGTTTTTTCCTCTTAGATTAATAAAAAAAAGACCTATAGGGCTATAGGAAATAAGAATAAACCAACATTCTTGTAAAACCACTGCTTATGACAACATGTTTTGCCATAAAACTGGGGTTTTATTAAACACATTACCTTTGATATAGCCATGTAATTCTTAAATAATTGAGCTAATTCATACTAATCAACCCCCTCCTTTTTTAAAGTACCAAGAGTTAATGAAGTATGATGACTTATTGGACTGCTGGTCGATAATTTATATTAAATATAACCGGTTATATTTAGATTATAAAACATATTAATGTTAAAATTTCTAAACACATTATCGTTTATATATTGTCACTCCGAATGTTGAAAATCATTCATATTATTTGCCCCTCTACTTTGTTACATTATTCTTTAGTGAATTGGCGATTAGAGCTGTACGCAGGAGTTCACTGGTTACACGATTAAGAATAACCTGAAACATTAGCACCGTTTTGACGGCAATATCAAACCATTATAGTATACTTTTACTCTTGGAACCTGATTTTCGTCTCACAAGTTCTATAGAGGCATAATATGCGGTACGGTTGCATTATTTTGGCCAGTAAATTGATATCTGAGGAAAATTTAGAACTTTTAAAAATGATATCAATTTTTTAAAAACTTGACTGCACGTAATTTTTTTTCCTTTTCTAGCAGTAACAGCACGTATGTTTCTTGCCCTCTCTCGCTCTCTCTTCATCTATCTACCTATCTATCTCTCTTTCCTTAATTTTCTCTCTGTGTCTTTCTTACCCTGGTTCTATATCTATTTCTCACTCACCCTCCCTTATCCGCTCCCTCTCTCTCTCTCTCTCTCTCTCTCTCTCTCTCTCTCTCTCTCTCTCTCTCTCTCTCTCTTTCTCTCTCTCCCCCAATCTCTTTTCCGCTTTGTATTTCTCTCTTTACAAGCATTCATGTGCATTGACCCAGTTCTGTGTGATAAGATAATTGATGCCACATCTGTTTTATGACAATACCAGCTCAGTGATTAGGCGTCATCAAATATAATCTGTGCATTCCATAGGCTGTGTGAACAAAACACGGTTTTAACCCACTTGGGTTGGACAGAACTGGAAAGAAAAAGAGACTCGAAGAGGGAGATTGAGATAAATTTAAAATATGCACACAGATCACAAATGAAGTTTTAGGAGAAAACAAATTTAACTTAGTTCTTTTAGGTAAAAAAAAACAAAGATAACATATGCGTTAGAAAAAAAGCTAATATACACGTAATTGCAATTCGGAAGTAAATGTGTTAACTTACTTGCGCTCAACGCGGTGATCATATTCGACTTGCTCCTACTTTTGAAGGTTTGGAAACTGCTCCTTAGAACTGGGGCCGCTTCCACCACAGGGATTGAGGAACTCACGACAGAAGTCTCCTCTGATCGGCTGATCTGGTTCGCCAAAGGTGTCACATGCTTGGGAATGCCGTTTTGAGAACGCAGACCTTTAGACGCAGGCGCAAGCATCTGAGCGTTGGGCTGGTTGAGTTGCCGCTTTATGCCTTCCAAAAGCTGCTTTTCCCGAATGCGCATTTGAAGCTTGGACTTAAAGTTTTGGACCCTGTCTCTTTGGGAAGCTTCCGTGGAATATATAACCACCGAAAATACGATGGTTAAAACTGTTATAACACAACGCCGGTTAAGAAGCTGTAGAAACACCATCTTCATGGTTACACGATTAGATTTTAGATCGTGAGAGTGAGCAAATGTGATTCGTGAGGAGATAGATTGTAAGATATAATGTAAATGACTGTTTTTAAAAAAGTGGTTGTTCTTAAATAGGAAGTACAAACTTGAAAGCAAACGACGTTATAAACAATAGCCAGATTTGAGGCAAAGGTGCCCCGCTGTGGAACTGAAACATTTTGAGATCAGCGCACACGCCCATGTTAAGGCGGCGGGATTTCGGAACAAGTACTCCCGTTCAGTGGATTTGTCTAACACTTCGTCAACACCGCGGTGGCTCCTCTGTTCCTCTGATGCTGCTGCTGCCTGTGGTAGTTCGCTCTGACTGCGGCTCTTTAGCGACTGTCGAAGAGAAGTGTCAGCGTGCGACAACGACGAGTTTGTGAATGGAGGAGGAATTTGGCCCATATCTCAGGCTATCGCGCTTAGCATAAAAGCCGGCCAGGTGCTGTGGTGGTAGAAATGACAATATCGCATTGGTTTTTATTTATCAGCGAGTGGGTTCCATGACAGCAATTAATGGTCCTCTCGCAAGCTGACAGACCTCTTCGCTCTTTCTTGTTGCTGGACAGGAGAAAAAACATCCCGACGCCCGTCGCCTCTTTTGTTTGCAAATCAAGTGCGCTGGGTTAAGGTCGATAAGAGAGTGAGTGGCGACGAGGGGACTTGTTCGACGGGTGAGAGGCACAACAAAGGGAAAAAGTGGGTATCGTCTGAAACGAGAGTGGAACTATGATATTATCAACAAAATATTATGCTTTTTTTTTTCTCAAGGCAGCAGGTGAGCGACCGAGCGGGCAACCCGGAAAAGAGGTGAAAATAGTGCAAAGAAAGGAACAAATTGATCATTAATATTTTTAAAAGTCATCTCCTAGATTAAACAATGAATACTCAATACTCACAAACCTAATTAAACAATAAGCTACCAAAAGATGAGGCATTAGTTGAGTAATGTAAGTCTTAACTTATAAACATAATCAATGAGGAGAATGAACGATATAAGAAAATAGAGAGGGAGAGAGTAAGAAAGAGAGAGATAGAGAGAAAATAGAATAAGAGGAAAAGAGAATGAAAGAGAGTAAGGGATGTAGAGACAGAGAGATAGATTTAGATATAGAAAGAGAAAGAAAAAGAGAGATAGGGAGAGAAGTAGAGCGAGCTAGAAAGATGTTTCAAAACCGAAGAGTAGAGATTAAACAAACAAACCAACCACCCGTGGCCAATTTGTCAGATTGGGGCTTGGCCTTAGTCTCACTTGACTGCCCAATTGTCCAGACCAGGAAATGCCCCTCGTTTCTAAACTAAAGGTATCCCCAAAGACAAGGCAAGGGCAATACGGCTCTGTGGTTCAGTCTTTGTTAGTGGACGCGCAATGGACGATATGAGCAATGAATAATGGGAAATCGCTCTAGGCTCAAGGGACTGAAAACGAAACGTGAATGCCTCCATCCCAGAGCAAGCCAGGTAACACATAAGAGTGGACTCTCATCAACCAAATAATGAAAAAAAAAAAGCCGACAAACACCTAACAAAACTAAAACCATAAAACCCCAAGGGTTAAAAGTTTCATGATAAAAGAATAAGGGGGATTTGGCCGCGTGAGGCTGTTTACTCAAAGTAAAAAAAAAAAGGTTCTCAGTATTTTGGTTATGAATTTAAAATGGGCGCGTGTTAAGGGGGGGGGGGGGGGGGGGGGGGCGGGGAAGGTTGCGAGTGGCTCCGCATTGGTGGTCTAAACCTAGTTCTACAGCGATGGAGGTTCTAAGAGTGAGTGGAGTGACATCAATGAACAGCAGGGAGAATGTGTAGTGATTCATCAATCGTAAACTTAGAGAGTTTTAAGCATTAAAAAACAACGTTTATATAGATGCTGAAATAAGACAATGTTTTAGATAACAAATTATAGAAAATAAGAATAAATTTCGATTTAGAAAAAAAACAACCACGGAAAATCATCGGATATTGACATAAGTTCTTGAAGGAAAGAAAAAAAACCCAATTATTTCTCGCAATCATGTCTTTCCCAAAATCAAATCTATCACATCGCAAACATCCTTATTCGATAAATGTAAACAAAATGATTCTTGCTTTTATCAATGTTGAGGATTATCTCAAGTGCTGAGATCCTGGTTGATGTCTAATAGTATAAACACGAACTCAAAAGATAGTGAAAGGAGATTGTATCAACGAACGTGACAATATCGTGGAAGGTCAGTTGTTTCTGTTCATGGATCAAAGTAGCTGCCTGCCAACCACACCAGATATCAAGGGGTACATTTTGAGGGGAAAGATGTTGAAAATTTAAAGCGCATAGTTACATTTCAATATGCGTACCTTTGGCAGCTGTGAATCAAATTACATAGTTCATTGTAGATACCTTTTAGGTAGAACAATCTGTGATTTCGGTTGAGTCAGATGCGATTTATTGATTCCGCCTTAGAATGGCTTGGTTCACATTTCAAATAAGTCTCAATTTGGGTCAGCAAGAGATTGATAATGCAAGTCTAAGTGCCTCGTGCCTTCTAATTACAGTTTTTGAAAATAGATATAAATAATGGAACGAGTGGAAGCGACTTTGAGATTTCCAAATGTACAGTCAATGTATGACCGAATTGAAGAGTTGTTTTTACCAAACTCGCAACCCCCGTGCAAAACACAAACACGATGCTCTACCATGAACCCAACAAGCGTTGCTGTAAATTTAAAATGATTCCCCCAAGCAGGTCGCGTTTTGTTTATTCGAAACACTTGCGTGTCAGTAAGACTAAAGCCGTGATTGCTCTGTTAGCCTTGACATAATACTCCGTGATAGACCGGGTGGTGAGATGTTTAAGAAACCTTGACACGTTAACTTTGGCCAGACATGCTAGTGCATCAAAGCCGTTGCAAAACATTGATAACATTGATTTCAAAACAAAGGAATTAGGCACAATGACATACATTGAACACAAAAACACCCCCCCCCCCCCATGAAAGATGATACTCTTTTCTCGCCTTTTTTAGCTGTTATAATCTACCATTTTTTTCGTTGCTGATTTGTTCCATTCTTGAGACTCTTGTTACATAAAATATATCTTCTCGTGCTCTTGTCGTTTTCTCATTTTCACATTTTGTCTTTAATATAACGTATCCTCATTTGGTTCATTTACCATATCATCAACATTACCTCCCCACCTCTGCTTTGTTTTTTTATTTTCCCAGTTCTTTATCCTCCTTCTCTTTATTTTTCTTCTCATCGTCCTCATCCTCCTCCTGGTTATCCCCACGCTTCCTCTTCCACTGCTTCTTTTTCTTTTTCTTCTACCTCTTTTTCTTCTTTTCGTCCTCCCCTCTCATTCTCCTCCTCCTCCTCCTCCTCCTCCTCCTCCTTCTCCTTCTTCTTCTTCTTCTTCTTCTTCTTCTTCTTCTTCTTCTTCTTCTTCTTCTTCTTCTTCTTCTTCTTCTTCTTCTTCTTCTTCTTCTTCTTCTTCTTCTTCTTCTCTTCCAAACAATAGCAACACAGAAATGAAATACTCTGGCTTTTGTCTCGAGTTCAAAACTCTCCGTTCTGGTATCGTTCAGAGGAGAGCAGTCCTCTTTTTCAATCAATCCTTTCCATAGATAGAATTTGCTCAACTGATTGATTTTCGTTTGATTGTTGCATTAAAGTAGAAGAGAAGCAGGCAAAGCTAAAATTAACATTGACAATATTAAGCAGCTTGCCTATGTGGGTTAATAACCTGATCAAATATATCGATTAAAAACAAATAAATCAAAAAGAATAAGCAGAGTCTTATCAGTTATAAAATTACATAATGAGCTCTTTGCTAGTTGCATGACTCAAAATACAAGGAAACCTGTTGTTGACATAAGAAAAACAAAAGTATTACGTGAAACGTAGAGGTAATAAAAACGACTGATTACGCTATCGAGCGGGTGCCAGTATCTGTGTTATGCTTGTTTGGTTGTGAAGGGTTTCAGAATGTTACAAGCGGAATGTCATATTGACGCATTCATGAATTAACTTTTGTCAACTTACAGTCATTTAATTGTGATACTAGAAAAAGTTAAGCACACTGAGCATGAAAGTAAGCTATATAAATGCAATTGTTGCTGTTGTTATTATTATTATTATTATTATTATTATTATTATTATTATTATGCCTTTTTATTGAAAACGAAAGAATTACCGCACCTAAAAACAACAATTACTGTGTATTTCACATAGTTTCTTTACTGGGTACTCAGTTCCTCTACTGATAACACAGTAAAAGAACTATTTTCATAATTATAGAAATACCGGGGAGTAAAAGAATCACCACACTCGATTCAGTACAATCTGATTTGATCAATTGTTTCTTTGCTCCGTACTATCAGTTTCTGTTTTATACCCATTGATATGCCAGTAAACGGAATAAAAGTTTAGGGATTGTTTCATTAATGAACAGTTATCGCAGAAATTATTATTTACAACCACGCGTACAAAATGTATACGTCTTTTTTTATATTATTATTTCGAAATCCTGCAGGCTCTCTTGGAAAGTCATTTAAATGCTACAAGTACACGTTTTTTCATCTTCAAAGAAAGCAGCTAAGTTCACCTCTTTCATATTCTATAGTTATAGAGACTAGAAGGTTGGAGTCATTCGTGAAGATAAAATCATTTTGATAAGATTCAACGCCATAACAATATAGGGTTCGAACTCTTGCATTGTATTGTCAGTTCAACAATCTACAGAACGAAACATAAGTTGTATGGGCATAAGCATTTATTCGAAAAAAGAGGACCGAAACAGTTTTTTGTTTTATAATTACACAATCTAGCCATATAGAAAGAATGGAGGGACCAGCAATAGCTCATGTACATAATGCTTTGAGAAGGCCAAGAGTTCGCTTTTCAGCTGATTATCCCATCTCCGTATTGGATTCTACTAAAAAAAAAGAAAAACAACAAACAAACAACAACACAAAAAAACACGAAAAAAGCCAACATCAACAAAACATCAAAATAAAACGTAACGTAAAACTGACCCAAAACGAGCTTCCCAAATCATATTTTCTTTACATCGTCGTGCGGAGCAACTTTTGTCAATTGGATGAAATTATACACAGAGGATTTGAACTGTAAGTTCGTAGGGATTGCATCATGTTTCATTAAACGTGTCGAAAAGTTGGGCTCCGCTTGATTCTATAGTGCTACTCTCACAGAGAAAGAGAGGCAGATAGGTTATTATCACACACAAATTACTCATCAAATTGTATCTTCCCTCAACATGCAAATACTTTCTACACACAGTACTCCTTCTAAAATGCTTCTTACCACGTGATTAAGTATAGGATTTAGATCTGGTATGCACCGAGTAAATTATTATATACCAAGACTCTCTTAAGATGCTCCTACCTGCAACAGAACAAACTAAACTTAACCGGGCAAAGTCCATAGAAATAATATAACAATTTTAATGGTTCAGGAATTTGTAGAACGAAAATGGGCCACTCTCATGGTCGTAGCACTGGCCAATTATTGGACGATTAGCTCAACAGCACTTACTATGTGGCTTTGCATAAAACCCCAAACAAAACGGAGACCTGTGAGTAGACAGGTTTATAAATGCTATTCTAGAACAAGGGCACACTTGCTTTATTGACATTCTGTGTATCAAGATTAATGCACCATACGGCAATTCATCCGAACACATAGAAAAAAAATCAGGTGCAAAATTTTTAAATAGCTCTCGTATAGAAGGTTAAGAAAACATTGTTTTTTCTACGCGCAATATTTGCTATATTTTTTACTATCACAATCTATCACAATCTAAAATTATGGAATTAAAAGAAATCGGATGTTGCAGCCTAAAAAAGCATATCTAAAACCTACAACTCCACATGTCACTTATTAAACGATTGATAATGCCAGATTTCGACAGGAAGACACACGTGAAGGTAGAAACCCGTACATTTTTTTTTCTTAAGTGGATTTAAATTCAGAATAAAACTCTCGACAAAACATAATATCAATTTAGTGTAACACATAAAGTAATCGAGCCCTGCTTCAAAGGTTAAATGAGTTGAAACAAAACAATCAACAAGTTATGATGACAAAAAATAAAACGGTTCAACAGATCCGCAATTCTTTCCGTCTATAACAGGAATAGTACCGTAATTGCTATTTTACTCAATGCGTTGTAAACCCACTTTAGATTGTGTTTTGTAGAACAAAACAGTTGATGTGAGAATGTGATGTTATGTTGTTATAAACAGTCTCCCAGGGAATTATTGGCTTGCGCAGGTTGGATGACGCAATCAATTTAGTATAGAATCATTGTTACTCTGCACCAACTACCAATAATCATTGCATCCAAGTAGCACACTTGCATGCCTAGTAACAAGTTTCTCTCTCTCTCTCTCTCTCTCTCTCTCTCTCTCTCTCTCTCTCTCTCTGTGTTTCTCGCCCCTCTCTCCTTGTCCCTCTGCCTTTCTGTCTATTCGCTCCACTTCTCTCTTTCTCTATATTTTCTTAGTATGTTGTTGCGCGTTAAGTTATAAATTATAACTACAATAACCTTTGTGCCCTTTTCTGTACAGTAATTTCCCTAACTTTATTACATAAAAATCGATGCTGGTGTTAAAGGTTAGTAGATAGCAGCGTTAGAAGATTGAAGTAAATTAATGGTTTTAAAATTGAATTTTCAAAAGAAATAAATGAAAACGTAGAGTGCTAGCTGCAGCCTCATCGGTAGGAGAAAAATACACCAACAGGTCAATCGTTAGAGGCAATTACTAGGAGTGGGGGAACGGGGGAGGGGGAGGGGGAGGGGGATATACAAGGCACAGGTTAAAATGTAAAAAGTCAGTCATGGGAACGATAGACAAAGAAAGGAATTGCATCGGATGGGAATGTTGATGTGGAAAGAGAGATAAAGGTATGCAACCAATGCATATCAGAACTCATTGAAAATTGTTGACTTTTGTTTAAGGTGAAACGTGAAGGCGATGTATGGCTGAAAATGATAATCATCGACTTGGATAAAAACATCAAATAAAATGGAATAAGTTATTTTAATCACCTTATTTTCCCAGAATATTCGTTAAAAAACAAAACGCCTCGATTTTAAGAAACAAAGAAAAGAGTACCTACAGTTATTTTTGTATCTGTCTCTCTTTCTTTAAATTGTTTTATATAATTTTCGTAACGCAACACTATGTTGTAAATCGAGATAAACACCGCTTTAATTTAAATAAACAAACAATTTGTGCTTGTAATACCGAATGCCAATCATCCGTGGTACATACTTGGATAAACGTTGTGAGGTTGATTTTGTAAGAAACAGTGATACTTACAATAGTATGCGAAAGCGAATAATTTAATAGGAAAAGGGAAAAATATTAGTAACCTAGTGATTGATGACGAATATAAATATAATAACATCGAAAAGAAAAAGTCAATGAAGCGAACACACAGGCATATTTAAAGAGACAAAGACAGAATAAAAATGGGAAAGATATTAGTTGAGCATTGGGCTTATTATCTGGAGGCACCTTGTTCGATCCCACGATTGGACACATTTATTTGCCTCATTTTTGTTTTCATTTCATAGGGACTTGCTAAGAGAAAAGTGCCGGTATCACCACATTGTTCCTGTGTGGCAGCGTGCAAACCTGTCAGAAGTAAGTCTTGAAAAACCTTTGCCACATGGGATCGTCTTTGGCAATATAGAAAACATTAACATAGATAGATAGATAGATAGATAGATAGATACATAGATAGATAGATAGATAGATAGATAGATAGATAGATAGATAGATAGATGGAAATATAGATGGAGAGAGACATAGAAACACAAAGAGAAAGCGAGAAAGAGAGAGATAGAAGAGAGATAGAGAAAGAAAAAAGGAAAAAAAGAGACGAGAGAGAGAGAGAGAGAGATTAGAGAAGAGAGAGGAGAGAGAGAGAGAGAGAGAGAGAGAGAGAGAGAGAGAGAGAGAGAGAGAGAGAGAGAGAGAGAGAGAGAGAGAGAGAGAGAAAAGGAGAGAATCATGGAGAGAGACAGAGACTTTGTTAGACTTTAAAATCGTATGAACCACAATTTAAAGTAAAAATGGTTGACCGAAATTATTTATGATAATGGTACTTCATGTATCCAGATGACACACTTCGAATAGACATGGCGCTAATATTTTATACCACGCTCTGCCGTTGGACGTTAAAATTGCACCAGATGTAATCCCAGTTTGCTAAAATAAACAGACACTTTTTACTTTGTGGTTAGCTTTCGACCGCCTGCAATCAAACAATTTGTAATCATTTTTTCTTCGTCAGCTTTATTAAATTGAAAAGGTATTAAGTAAATAGACTCATCTCTATCCCTTCCAATGTATGTATTTGTATACCTACGTTAATTTTTTAAATATACATTTAAGCTTTTGGATCTACCGGTGCACAGTGTTTTTGTTTCGCCTTTCATTTCTTCTTACTTGTCGGAGATGTTAACGGGCGTCGGGTGAAACTTCCGTGTAAAATTTCATCATGCTTTTTTTCGTTTCTCTTTTTTTTGTCTTCCTATCAATTACGGAGTTTAGACGCATAAAATTCATTTTTGCCTTCTTACTCTGAATTTCCATTGTTATTTTTCAAGAGTCTCCCAAAAGAAACTGGATATGGCATAGAAAATATCA
>RQTK01000173.1:486975-504841 GCA_003991915.1 Elysia chlorotica
TTATTATTATTATTATTATTATTATTATTATTATTATTATTATTATTATTATTATTATTATTATCCTTGTCATTATTGTTACTACCACTGCCGTTATTCCTACCACCACCATTGCCACCACTACTACCCCTATTAAGAACCCGTATCTAGGGAATACACGTAATCACTAAATATTACAGTGAATACACGTAACCACTGTTTCACCCGTATATTTCACGTAATCACTATAATTTCAAGTGATTATACGTAATCCCTAAAATTAGACCTGTCATTTTACGTCTTCTTTCTTTTGAGCATTCAGTAAATTCGCGTAAAACAACAGCCACTGCACATTGACCCAGTTCTACTCGTGTTTTTGCTCTGAGCAACTAATGTGTTATAAGGTCGTATCGCTTTATTAGTCGCCTTCCTAAAGCAGAGTCAAGATGTCTATTTAGGAAAATTTTACTTAAAAGCTCTTTTTTCTTTTTAAAGAGAACAAAAAAGGATTAATTCCCAAATGTGATTACCAGAAGACCATTGATGATTAGAAAGCAGCAGCTGCAAATTCCCATGACAAGGTGCGGCTTTTATATTTTTTTTTGGAAAAGTAATTTTTGTTGCTGTCGATGATGATGTCGTTGTTTTTATTGCAGTTGAAGTTGTCCCTCTCCATCTTTCTCTCCCTTGCTGTTGCTGTTGTTGTTACTGTTGTTGAAGTTGTTGTACATGTTGTTGTTGCTGCTGCTTCTGTTGTTGTTATTGTTTCAAATTTCATAGTAACATAAGACTGAAATATAATATCTCCATTCTCTCTCTCTCTCTCTCTCTCTCTCTCTCTCTCTCTTTCTCTCTCTCTCTCTCTCTCTCTGTGTTGTTAATATTTCATAAAAAACATATGACTAAAACATCTCTGATCTATTTCTCTCTCTACCTCGCGGGTATGAAGTACTCCACTGCGGGCCTACAGAAAAACAGAGAGGTTCGTCACAACAGGAATCGCCACTCTACTGCGTTAGCACCGAGGAGACGTTTGATATTATCAAGAGTGCCCACATTTCAACTGGCCATGGTGGAAGAGACAGGGTGTTAGAAGAATTACAAAAGAAATAATATGCCAACATTCCAACTAAAGCCGCCGAACTGTATAAGTCACTCTGTCTAGAATGTAAAAGGAAACAAAACTTCCGATGACGAAGGGAGTTGTCGTTCGTCCAAGACTCACCAAGGAATTCTCGTCAAGGGGTCAAGTGGAACTTGTTAACGATTGATTGATTATTTGGTATACCCAGTCCACTGTAATAGGCGATCTCAGGGTCTCTAATCTAACATGACGTTTTTCCTTCTATTTCCTATCCCTCTATTTCTTATCCTTCCTTACTTATTCATCCAACTGTGAGTCATCTTATTAAATAAAAATATAGTTTAAAAAGTGTGTTTAAAATAAGTATATATACAACAGGTTAAAACAGACTGTACATTGCTTCAGATTTTGTTTAATATTTCAATTTCCTTGATATAATCAAGTATTTTCCAGGGATCTATTTCTCTGAAAAGTTGTCCCATGTCGTTTGCGACATAGTGTTTTTTCCTGATATCAGCAAAATCTGTGCATTCAATTAAAATATGCCTGACAGTGTAAGGGCTGTCACAAGCATAGCAAAAAGGAGCATCCTCATTTTTTAATAAATAGACATGTGTGAGCCAAGTATGGCCGATGCGTAATCTGCTCATAACTTTCGTGTTTCCTATTTGGATTTGTTCTGTTAGGAAGGTTTTCCTTTAGGTTCGGCAGAAAACGGTAAACATATTTAACTCTATCTGGGAAACTGGAATTATCCCACCATCTTGGAAAGAGGCAACAATTATCCCCATCCCAAAACCAAACAAAGACACTTCAGACCCAAAAAGTTATCGACCAATAGCCCTCACTAGCTGCCTCTGTAAGACCCTTGAGAGAATGGTCAACTCTAGACTTGTTTGGGTACTAGAGACCCAGGGTCTAATTTCAAAGTATCAATGTGGTTTCAGAGAAGATCACAGCACTCTGGACCACCTTGTTAGATTTGAAACTTTTGTTAGAGAAGCACTTGCTAGGAAAAAACAGGTCCTGGCAGTCTTCTTCGACCTTGAAAAAGCTTATGATACTACTTCGAAACACGGAATCTTAACCGACCTCCATGAGCTCGAATTCCGAGGTAAACTACCCATTTTCATTCAGAACTTTTTATCAGACCGACATTTTAGAGTCAGATCTGGATCTCAATATTCAGATTCCTATAGACAAGAAAACGGCGTACCACAAGGAAGTATTCTGTCACCTATTCTTTTTAACTTAAAAATCAATAACATCATGAAATCTGTCTCAAGCAATGGAAATGCATCTCTATTTGTGGATGACTTTGCCTTGTACATAGAGGGCAAACATCTACAGCATCTAGAGAGAACCATGCAACTATGCATAAATAAGGTCCACAACTGGGTTTCAAATAACGGCTTTAAATTTTCTATTCTAAAAACGACATGTGTTCATTTTCACCGTCAACGAATTTTTAAAGAACCTCTCATCAAATTAGATGGCCAACCCGTACCAGTAAAACGGAGGCTAAATTTTTAGTTTTATTTGATAACAAACTGTCTTTTGAGCCATACATCATGGCACTAAAAAGAAAATGCCAAAAGGCCCTTAACATCCTCAGGGTAGTAGGTCACACCGACTGGGGTGCAGATAGAGAAACACTGCTTAAACTTTATCGCACCCTAGTTCGGTCAAAACTAGATTATGGCTCCATTGTCTACGGTTCTGCCAAGAAACACATCCTCAAAACACTAGACCCAATACACCATCAAGGTCTGCGCATAGCCTTAGGTGCCTTTCGCACATCACCTATACAAAGTCTCTATGCCGAATCAGGAGAACCATCTCTTGAACATCGCCGCCTAAAATTATCACTTAACTATGCTGCAAAACTAAATTCAATGCCAGAAAACCCTGGCTTTGAATCCCTAACAGATTCTTCACCGATTGAATTCTTCGAAACAAAGAAATCTGGGCCCTCATTTGGAGCTCGATTACAAAACCACCTGGAAAAAATTGAAACAAAATATGAAAACATAGACAATATAAAAGTGAGAAAACCTCCCCCATGGGAGCAGTACAATGTAAAGTTTGATACCTCTCTCACCGAGTTTGAGAAAGGAAACACCAACGCACTTGTCTTACAAAAAGAATTTCTAAACCTTAAAGAACAATACAACGAGCACTGCGAGATCTATACTGATGGTTCTAAACAAGACCACAAAGTGGCAGCAGCCTTTTTTCTGCCGGACGACCCTGGAGATTCTGTCTCGGCACGCCTTAGAGACTATTCATCTGTCTATAGTGCCGAGCTGGAAGCAATTTTAATGGCCATGAAAATGGTAAAAAGCAAACTGTCAAGAAGGAAACGACATTTTGCTGTTTTTGTAGATAGCCTATCTGCTTTGCAGGCTCTGGAGAATAGACATTTCAAGAACAAGAATGTAAGAAGAATTTTTAACATTATTCGAACCCTTCCACAAAGAGTATCGATAACTTTCATATGGACCCCTGCCCATGTGGGCATTAAGGGGAATGAAACTGTTGACCAACATGCCAAGGATGCCCTTTCTAGACGTGAAACTAAGGAGCACCGTCTAGACTGGGCAGACATAAAACCCACTATCAATAACTATATCAATAACCTATGGCAAAAACATTGGAACACACAGGTAGATAACAAATTGCACCGTTTTCTGCCGAACCTAAAGGAAAACCTTCCTAACAGAACAAATCCAAATAGGAAACACGAAACAGTTATGAGCAGATTACGCATCGGCCATACTTGGCTCACACATGTCTATTTATTAAAAAATGAGGATGCTCCTTTTTGCTATGCTTGTGACAGCCCTTACACTGTCCGGCATATTTTAATTGAATGCGCAGATTTTGCTGATATCAGGAAAAAACACTATGTCGCAAATGACATGGGACAACTGTTCAGAGAAATAGATCCCAAGAAGATACTTTGTTATCTCAAGGAAATTGAAATATTAAACAAAATCTGAAGCAATGTACAGTCTGTTTTTAACCTGTTGTATATATATACTTATTTTACACACACTTTTTAAACTATATTTTTATCTTATACGATGACTCACAGCTGGTTGAATAAGTAAGGAAGGATAAGAAATAGAGGGATGAGAAATAGAAGGAAAAACGCCTTGCTAGATTAGAGACCCTGAGATCGCCTATTACGGTGGACTGGGTATACCAAATAATCAATCAATCAATCTGAGAGAGAGAGAGAGAGAGAGAGAGGTTGAATGTTCACTTTCTCTTAATATAAGAGAGAGAGAGAGAGAGAGAGAGAGAGAGAGAGAGAGAGAGAGAGAGAGAGAGAGAGAGGTTGAATGTTCACTTTCTCTTAATATAAGAGTGAGTGAGAGAGAGAGAGAGAGAGAGAGAGAGAGAGAGAGAGAGAGAGAGAGAGAGAGAGAGAGAGATGTTAATGCTAGTTTGAAATCAATTTCTCGCGGAGTCCCGAAATATTCCTTAGGGCAGACGAATAAAACAGTGCGACCACAGTATTTCGGTCATAAAATAACTGCAAATTAAGTTGTCACTTCAGGAAGCACACTTCCCAAAATGTAACTTGTTTTGATCAAGGGAGACCAAAATCGGTTACCGAAAACGCTGAAGAGTTTTCATGAAAAAAAAAACACCAAAACAAATAAAACAACAACAGGAAATGAAAAGAAAAAACATTTTTTCCTCGAATCAAATAATAATCAGTGTCCCTTTTCATTCCACCCCCTCCCCAAAACCAGACGAAAATCGTGCGTGTGTACTCAAGACTTTGTTAGGTGCCAACATCACCCAGAGAGAAGGGAAATTAATTCAAACCGAAAAAAGCAATGTTAAGTTAAAAAAGGCGTTACCCGAAGACCCGTAGAGAGCCCTGCGTGGGAGTATGCGGTATTGGTTTGATTTGGTTAGTTTGTTTCTCAGCGCCCATTGTCAGGAACCTGGACAGGTACCAAGTCTACCGAACAATTTTACGTGCTTCCACAGAGACAAAGCGGGGATGCTAGGAATTAGGTCTCAGTCGATCCAACCACTAAGGAACGTGGGCGAATTGAGAAGAAAACAATTATTCCATGTTCAGAATGTAAAAAGAGGAAACCTTTTATGTACAGATATAATAACATTTTAGCCTTTATGTTTCAAATGAAGGAAAGGCGTATTTTTGCACGTACAATACACTTGCAGAGAATCATACCACTTGTATGATTACCACAACTCAGTCAGAATTGTTGATAATCGCCGATTCCTTTGCCAGAATGACATCAACTAATGAATATTGAGTTGGCTCGGAAAAAGAGAATTAAAATAAACGTATTAGTAGTAAAAGTAGCAGCCATAACTATTAAAAAACAAAGACATTAAATTTTGTCGGCCTTTTCTCTTTATCGTGCAATAATCTCTCTCTCTTTCTCTCTCTCTATCTATCTCTCTTTGTCTGTCCGTCTTTTCCCCTTTCTATTTGTTTCTTTTTCTCCCTTTTATTCCACATCATCCATTCCTCACTGTATCATTTCCTCGCACCACTTGTCTTCATTTAATTCCTGATAGGGACCTTTCCATTTGAGATCTAGCCCTCCCAAGTTCAATCTTTTTCTCTACCATTCGTACGCTCATTTCGCTTATCTCTCATTGGATAATTATGCTTCTCATTGTGGTACATCTTTATTTTTTCTCACTCCTCCTTATCGCGTTTACAATTTTCTCCTTCTCTTTTTCATGGATGACTGGAGACACAAAATTGCATTTGAATCCATCTTTTGATTACTGTGCATCTCAGATTATATTTTTGTTTCATTTTAAACATAAAATTACATTTATAATGAAAAACACATTTGAAATCCTTTGTAATTCCCAGTCACAAGTACATGTACTTGTTTTTGTTTGACAGCATTATACCCATCTATATGTTCGGACAGGCTGAGACAGAAGTCCTCGTATTTTTGCTTTTCTCCGTTTGGCATGACGTGAAATTTCTGACATTTGTCCGGAAACCTGCTCGTAATAAAACCAAGATGTTGACGTTGAACGTTAAGAAATTAACAGATCAAAATAAAGCTATCAAACTCGAGTTTGTTGCCGTTGCTGCAAACTGTTACTGAAATTATTACAATGCAGTTTGGCTTAAAACCCAAAATTAGTTCTCCCCCCCCCCTCTCTCTCTTTCTCTGTCTCTCTCTCTCTCTCTCTCTCTCTCTCTCTCTCTCTCTCTCTTTCCTCTGTCTCACTCTATAATATTAAAAGAAAGTCAACAATCAATATCTAGACACTTGCTTTTATAGTTTTGAACTAAACTTATATTTCACACAGAATTTTATGTGATTTAGGAGAGCTGCCGTAAATCTGTTATTTTCACAGACGTCAACACCACCATGACTGAGAGCTCAAATTGTTAGGGTTTACACAGCTCTAATATAAGCAGAGATTGTACGACATATTTATATAACAATGTTCATAGGCTATAGGGTATTCTTTTAATAGGTGATATACATTTGATTTTTTCTGAAACGTTATAAACTGGCCAGTGGGAGACAACTGTGACATTTTATGGACGAAAATTAATTATCAAAATTTCAAGGAGAAACGACCATATTAATATCGCCGTGCTGTTCAAAGTACTAGTATCTTATTCAGTCTGCTAAAATTTGTGTATGAGAAATCTTTTTCGGTCTCTTTCCGTAGAAAATATATTTTTGAAACTTATCAATCTCTAACCCTAATTTGACTCGTACAGATTGCACTACTACTGATTAAATAAGGATCAGGACTTGCTCACAATAGGGGCATAACAGCTTATTAGTGGGCATTTTCATGTTACGAATGATTATTATACAGTACAGTGAGCCTTTATCTGTATTTTCGATTCTCCCCAATATGCTTCTCTCTATAAATCCATAACAATTATGACAGCTATAATTCCATTTATTATGAGAATCGCACAGAAATAACAAACTCATTTACTCCAAATTGAAAAAAAAATAGAATGTTCGACATTGTTACCAAAAGCTGATTTATCTCTTGCAAATTAAAAAAAAGAAAGGGGAAAAGCTGCAGAATATTTAAAAAAGGGTGCATACACCCACGATAAGGTGTCTCTGACCTTTCAATAAGAATTCCCGTAGCTGTCGGTCGATAGCAGTACTTTGTCCAAAAATGCTAATATAACCCAGAACATAAATGGGTGCACTCGGAACACAAGTGGGGAGGATTAACAGTATCTGTGAGAAGAACGCGCTTCTAGCATACATGTTTCACAAAAAACTATTCGAGAAAGCAAACAAGAGATTTCAAAACAAATAGCAGTCCAAACCTTAAGAATGCATAGATTTTTTTGTAGTCAACATTTGACTTGAAATATAATCCAGAGAACATGACTTTGGTCATAACAGGGTATTACACAATTTCCTTAAATACTAGCCCTTTTGGCCGAAAGGGCGAATAACTCTGATCGTGTGGGCGGCGGCCTTAGAGGCTTGAGGAACCGGAAGGTTTTAAAAGAAAAAGAAAAACTCGGTTAGAGTTAAGCAAACACAGATCTGCCAACGTAGGCTGTCCTCGAACTGTAGCAGTTGAGCCGAAAAGTGCACTAATAAAATATGTACAAAATACGTATTTCTGGCATAAGGTTAGCAGCGCAGCAAACAATGTCATGAGTTTACTAGTCGTTCTCGATTATTCATGTCTACGGACAAGGTCACAGTCACACCTCTGTACTTTACCGATTCCTTCCGTACATGACCATGTGGTAGATCTAAGGGGGGGGGGGGGGGCACGAGGCTCGTGATTACCGGCTCTAATTCGATCTGTATTAGACTGCGTGGCACTGGTCAGCACCAAATTAAGTCCTAGAAAACTGGACTAAACTAGTCGACTTATTGTAATAAATCTATCTTAGTTTTCTTAGGGATCTCTCTAATTGCTTTTCCCTCTTTGTTTAACGCCTTCTAGGTAGACTAACCCTAGGAAAAGTCTACGTGTCGGCTTTGAATGATAATATGAAAATGGTGCTACGGCAGTTTTAAGTAGAAGACATAAAAAGTTGATAATCCAATGAAGGCAGTATAATAACTTTGTTACATAAAAAGTTGATAACCCAATGAAGGCAGTGTACCGTAGTAACTTTGTTGTATGACAATATCAAAACGAAAGACATAGGCTTCCTCCTGTCTTCGACTGTTGGTTTCACGTCCCATAACTATCCGGGGCAGTGTGACATCATAAGTTACTTGTCAACAAACACGCATACAACAAACGAATACATCCTTGAAAAACAACGGCTTGTACTAGTTTTGTACTATTGCCTGTAAAACTGCTCATTGCTGTAAATAGTCTTAAATAGCAGTGTTTGATTCATTACATTTTCTCCGAAAATTGAGCCCGGAGCGCACCCCCCCCCCCCCCCACTCACACAATTTAAACGTGCCAATTCGTTGCTCATATGCATTTGAAATTAATCAATTTGTATAAACGGCATGCTTATATATATATATCGATAGATTTTTTAGAGGGAAAACTGTGTAGAATCACGAGTATGTTTCGAGGTTGCTTTTCGGATCATTATCTATTTGAATTATATTCTCAATTTCAAAGAAAAGTAATTTTCTCGAAATGGATCTCCATTATGAAGCACTATCAAGTTCTGTATCCGTAATCGTTACAATGGCTTTGGTAGCCTAAATCACCCAGACATTGTTCATAATCATGTATATTTTAAAATGTCTATGGATAGCTTGGAATTTTTCTACTACTAAAACATGGTAACTCTCTTTGAGGAACTGACGGGGATATATAAGGACCAAGCATCGAAAAATCTTACGTACCTTTTTAGTCACTGGATGAAAAAAATCAGCATGTAGAAGCGAAAGTAAGTCTGTATGCAGTATATAATATCAAAGGAATAAAAAAAGTAATAAAGATTTCAAACAACTGGATAAAAAAACAAGAACCAAAAATGGTGTAGTTCCACATGTCCTCAGTTTCACACTATCACGCTATGATAACGCCTTGCACCTGAAACATTTCTTCATACAGACTTAGGTTCAGACCACTGCAAGGTCATTTTACGCCAAGGACTGACTTTTCCTGCAGGTAGATAAAGCAGAAAGAAATAGTGTATTATTATGACGTGGAAGAGAGGAAACCGAAAAAGAAAGAAAATGGTGGACTGTGACTTGGGGGGAGGAGGAGGAGGTATGGGCGTATGGGGGTATCAGTGGCCGGGAGGGTACAGTGGGCGGGGAGGGGGGGGGGGGGGAGAGAGCAGGGGCGAAAAAGCAAGAAGAAGAAAACTAGAGAGGTAAACATGGACAGGAGTATTAAAAAAAAGTTGTTGTAAAAGTTATGAACCTGCTTAGAGGATAAATCTGGAAAGCTGGAAAAGGAAAGGGGTCTGGAGATAGAGTTATCAGAACCAGTGAGAGTAGGCTTGAGAGAGGTCACTGTCTGGCAGACAGAAGCGTGGACCTGGACATGCAGAAATTACCACGCGTAGACATTGGTCAGTTTTCAAGGAAATGCTAGGCCGGACACACACACACACTTGTTCGTGCATTTGTCTAATTCTGTTTTTATTGGGGGCGGGGGTTCATTCAGCAATTGTCATCATGTACATAAATAAATATTGCACTTCAAGTAATTATAATTATTAGGTTGAGACAAACCATGTTGTTGGTCCTGCAAGGATAAAAAAAAAAGAACAAGAAATCGAAATATAAATTTGTTTCTCCCTCTCTGTCTGTCTGTGTGTCGGTCTATCTCTCTCACATTTTCATCACCATATCGTTGTTTTCTCTCACCTATCGTATGTCATTTTCCCGTCAAAGTCTCCCCTTTCCATCTCCCCTTTCCCCTGACTCCCCACGCCCCACTACCCCTACAACCCCCAGTTATTCCGTTATGCCTTCCTCCCACACGACATGGTATGCTGAGATTCCTCAATCTCACTTTGTGGGTTGTCGTAATGCGCCCGAACCTGGAGTTTACCTAGATTATCATTTCTCGCTCCCCACGTCAACTGGGAATGACGTCGGAGCGCTAGTCCACCCAGCCCAGGCCGCGCTGATAATGATGTCTGAAGTGGACCGACTTCTGAATGTAACTCTCTCGTGCCTGCTGCATGATAAACGGGTAGGAGGCGTTGGGTAAGTGGCCTCTAGTTATCACATGTAAATAAATCAGATAAAGTGGAGGAAAGAGACACTTCTCTGCCTCCTTTCTCTACTCTTCGGACACGATTGCTAAAAGATTCACACGATTCGTGATCTTGCATTGAAATATCGAACCGACAAAGATTGTGCAACGTATCGATGTGTATGGTGATATAAAGGCTGAAGTAACACGGAATGTTCTTTTAAAACCTTTCGGTTATATATTCAAGGTTTTGAAATAGCAGAACGATACACAGAACGCCCACTACTTTTTTGAGGTTCAAATTTGGGTTTTAAAGTTAAGATATCTGAATTAAATGAATGAGTCCATATAAATTATTTTGATTTAAATAATTATTAAGTATAGATAAGATGTGGTTTCATGAATGATGCTTGTAAATATTACGTTAATTAGAAATCTATCATGCTGTTAGTTTTGGAACAATTTTGATGAATGAAGAACTTTATATCGAAATATTAAAATAACGAAGACTCTAAAACACTCTGAGAACAGGCGACAGCCTAATCATACGAGGATTTACAATATAATCATGCACCCAGTGACATTAAACCCTACGTCTCCAAACAGAGTTTGTTTACTTCCCTGAGTGATCGCGTCCACGAGTGACTGTTTTTGCGTAATAGTGTCAGGTTCTTTCCTGGGTTCCACAAGCCCACACTCTCTTAACGATGAAGCTGCCAACCGAACGAACCACCATATAGACTGGCTAAATAACAACTCTTGAAGCAATACAAGTATTTGAAATTCAAGGACCAATAAGGACGCAGGCTATTTGTAGAAATTACATATCATACAGCAGTACTTGAACCAACGGACAAAAACCTCATCAAGGATATTTTAATTAAAAAAAAGTCTCCACTTTATTCAGCCTTTTTAAGTAACAAATGACGAGGAACAGTTTGGCATATAGATAATAGTCAAAATTGAGTGTAAGAAAATGTAAAGTACGCTATTTGGACATGTTGTTGGCAGGACTGTAAGAGTACAACGATAGACCATGAAGTAGGACACGACTTGGTCGGGTGGCGAGGTAAAAAGAGGGTACTGACCGATTTTTGACACCGGTCACTCTTAGGGCGTGGACTTAAAAGTGACTGGGAGGAAGAGGTTTGGAGTAGGGGGGGGGGGAGGAGGTATAGATTAAAACGGTGGAAAAAAGGGAGATTTAGATGACGTGCGAATTGAAATAACTGAGGTGGAGGGGGTTTAGTTTGGAACGGTGGAAAAAAAACAGGGTAGTTAAAGGTACAAAATATACTGAGTTGGGCTGGTATAGAAGGATGGAAAAACGGGGAAGTAATACGAGTGAAAAGGACAAAAATTATAGATAAGGGAGGCGGAGGAAATAGAAATAAAATCTTGTATATAATTTGAATCTATTAACGGCATACTTTACTTCCTAAAATTGTAGATATTTAAGATCCAAACCCATATACGTTTCCCTCAAATAAAAGATTCCATTTTTTATATATACACACACACAGACAGATAGATAGATAGATAGATAAAAAGATAGATAGATAGATAGATAGATAGATATATAGATAGATAGATAGATAGATAGAGAGATAGATAGATAGATAGATAGATGGAAATATAGATGGAGAGAGACATAGAAACACAAAGAGAAAGCGAGAAAGAGAGAGATAGAAAGAGATAGAGAAAGAAAAAATGAAAAAAAAGAGCGAGAGAGATAGATAGATAGATAGATAGATAGATAGAGAGAGAGAGAGAGAGAGAGAGAGAGAGAGAGAGAGAAAGAGAGAGAGGACTGTTATGTGAGTGGTCACAGCCACATGCAGAGAAAGAGTGTGAGCAAAGCGGTGGCACTCGTCCCACTCGCACTCTGATTTGTTCAATATATATATATATATATATATATATATATGTCTTACTACCATCCATGATGAAGATGTTCTAACTTCTGACTTAGCTTGGCACCGCGCCCTACTAGCGAATGGCTCTGCCAGGTCAGGTCACAAGGGCGGCACGTGAATGTTTACGTCGTTGCACAGAGAGCAAACAACACGACGAGCATCACCTTTTGACCTGGGCACACAGATATATATACCAACCCTTCGCCAAAACAAGCGTATACATAATGAGTGTATATATATCAGAGAGAGAGAGAGAGAGAGAGAGAGAGAGAGAGCCAGGGGGTAGATAGATAGATAAAATAGATAGATAGATAGATAGATAGACAGATAGATAGATAGATAGATAGATAGATAGATAGATAGATAGATAGATAGATAGATAGATAGATAGATAGATAGATATATAGATAGATAGATAGAAAGATAGATAGATAGATAGAAAGATAAATTGATTCATAGATAGATAGTTGTACGGCGGAGGCAAAAGGTTGTGACAATAACATTTTGCAAACGTACCAGCAACACAAAAAAGGTAAGAATAATAAAAGAGAAAACAAGCAATCAAACTCACTTTTCTTTGCCTCCCGATAAGAGTCAAATCACCAATGCAGCGGTGGAGTTTTGCGATTGGCCTGAAGAGAGAAAAAAGGGAATTTATGATACTGTCCCTTCAGTCCACACTTATCGGAGTAAAATACATAATATATATTTCAAGATGTTGCAAAAATTTAAATAGAGATAATAGCACAACAACCAAGCGCATTGCACAATATTTTTTAATGAAACCAATGCACATCCGATTGATCCTGTTACATAAACTTCTTAACGGATTAAGCACAATTGCCTTTGTTGAAACGATTGTAAGTAGGTTGTTTTGAATTTAGTACATGTACTGAGGCCCTTCTAATTCATTTTGAGACAGAAAACCCAAGCTTATATGGATGCTTTCTTAATAAAAGCGAACTATAACAGTTTAAAAAAAAAATTCACATGCGAGTTGAATAAAATAAAAGTAACAATGTCTTGCACTCGGGCGAGGTCATTCACACCAATGCGACGCACGTAAGTTTGAGCACGGTGTGAGAACTAAGAAAGTCTTGTGCAGAAAAAGATATTAATAATGAAAGAAGAAGAGGACAATCTAAAGAATCAAGCAGACCTGCAAAGGAAGGTATCTAGTTTGAGGAGTTAAGCAGGGAGGACGAGAAGTGGCACGAGGTAGAAGTTGGTTCATTGATTTTTTCAGCAAATTTTACATGGATTTTGAAAATTTAATGCCATCTAAGAGATTTTGGTCTAAAAAGCTGCTGACAACTTTGAAAAGGAGAACAGGGGTGGTAGAAAAGTATACAAATAATCAGTTCAGAGCCCGTCGTTTGAACGGAAATGTCATTTGATAAAATAGTGAGCATGATCACATTACAGTCTGCTGACAGTAAACCTAGATCAGACACCAAATAGGCAAAGCTTATTGCAATCAGTTATGTGGAGAAAAACTATTGTTAAGCAAAACATTTAAAAGATTAAAAAAATATGTATAGATTTGTTCTTATTTCGCAGGAATAGACAAAATGCCTTTAAATAGTGTTTAAATTGGGCATAATAACACACATACAGTCTACTCATAGTAATCCGGCATATGAAACAAGATGAGCAAATGGAAAGGCGTGTCTTTACGTACCATAGATTTACGTGGTCATAATCTTAAAGTTGAAAATTCTCTCCATTTTTTTTCATTCGAGCATATTGAATGAAAATTGAAAGGAAACACTTAGCCGTCGGACTTTTATAGACACCAAGGCGTCCAAGTTTATCTTATTATATATTGGTGAACTGGTGAAATTATTATCGTCTTCTCCGCCATAACTACTCAAGTACAAACTTAAAATTTAGATATATTGGTACCTTGGAATTTTCCCTGGTTTGTTTATTTTTCACGATGACACTAAAGCGTGATTAGATTTTAGAAATTGAAATTGTTTCGTCGATCAAGCAGCCATTGTTGTTTTTGATCTCAGTTAACTAATCGTAAGTGAAGGCGGAGTAGGTTCAAATAGGTACGCGGCTCTGCCGGGGTTATGATATTTCAATAGTTGAGATTTCTTGGCGTTACTACAACCATAATTATTATTGTCTTCTTAAACCCAGTCAATGTCAACACTATCACTAAGTCTTATAGATCTATATAATCATATCTTTCTCTATCCGTTCGACATGTTCACGTGCGGGGCTCTGTCCGGGTTATAATACTGAATTATAGATCTATCGAATGGGGATCTTTCGGGGTTTAAAAACAGTCGAGTGCAGTTTTAAATTCTATCTGGATCTACCTCAATTATCATCGAAAAGCGGCTAAACATGGATCTAATAGATAAATCAAATAATTATATCTAGACTTCTACTACTCATAGATATAATATACATAACTTTTTTTTATTCTTTCCGTTCAACATGTTCACGTGCGGGGCTCTGTCCGGTTTATAATACTGAATACTAGATCTATCGAATGGGGATATTTCGGGGTTTAAAACATTCGAACCCAATTTAAATTCTATATGGACCTTCGCCAACTTTCATCGAAAAAGAGGGTAAGATGGATCTAAAAGAAATGTTGTCTACAAAGAAATCCTGTAAATATCGTAGAGTGAGTTATCAAGTTATGCCCTTTTAAGTGGTGCACCAATTTGTATCACATTTGAGTTTGTTTATCACAAGATGAGCAAATGGAAAGGCGTGTCTTTACGTACCATAGATTTACGTGGTCATAATCTTAAAGTTGAAAATTCTCTCCATTTTTTTTTCATTCGAGCATATTGAATGAAAATTGAAAGGAAACACTTAGCCGTCGGACTTTTATAGACACCAAGGCGTCCAAGTTTATCTTATTATATATTGGTGAACTGGTGAAATTATTATCGCCTTCTATAAATTCGACGCCTTGATAGACGCCAATAAGACAGAAGTCTAAAAATTCTGATTTGAGGATAGAAACGAAATATAGAACACGCAACTTTCTTTTTTTAAGCGCGCAAATTTTAATGCGCACACTACACCGTCTCGTTCACAGGATATGAAGTTGGCAGCGCTTCGGAAGGGTACAATGAGCATCCATTTTCATTCCGAAAAAACAGCTTGTCCAGTGCAATATGGCGGTGATTTCCTGCAAACTTCAGTATTGCTATTTGATGAAACAGGAATAGGGTAGATATTATTTAATTCACGTCGAGCTTTTTAGTATGGTTGGGGAAATATCAATCGTGAGCGCATTTTAAGATTATTGTCATGGAAAGGGAAAGATTGTTTTGTCTTAAATGTGTTAATTTTTTTTGGATGGGTTTTATATCGTGTTTCTTTTTATGTACATTTTCTAAATTGTTTTAACCTGTGGTTTCATTAGAATGTTTATATTAATGTTTTTAAGAAACTCAATGTTCTGTAAATACAAAACATTTGAAAGTCATTACTGTCGTCGAACCTTCGAAAAAGAATATCTTAAATGCAGTATAAACCTATAAAATGCATCGCGTGTACGCAAACGCAAGAAAAAATATATGGACAAAAATCTTTAGCTAAATGTATCAGTTTTCTATTAAAATATCCTTCTGAGTCGAACTTCAGCTTTCATCATAGATCAAACGACAGGTGTGTCATATGCAATGAGTATGAACACTCAATTCCAAATGACAAAAAAGCTTTCCAAAATGAGTTTAACGCTTACATTTTTTCTAAACAACGGGTTTTTGAAGAAGAAGAAGAAAAAGACAAAGACATTTCGCGAATTTGCAGTTGGACGAAAAACTAGCAATTGCTGTCTTTGACCTTGAAGAAATACATCTGCATCACAAAAACAAACGTCACTGCAGCATACTACACGAGAAATTAAAAACATAATTACTGTAACCTGACGGTCTACGGTTACGGCACGCACGAAACATATCTGTATTCCGCTCTGTTTGACCAGAGTACATCGCATCACGACGAGAAATGGAATAGCTTCGTGCGTTTCTCAATACTTAAAGGAAAGGCTGTCCAAGGTAGAGTTAAAATGACGTTGTATTACGACATCAGCACTGGACAAAGTCGGAATAGATGTATGGTTACAATGACGTGGTACAAAATTGAAACTCAGCGTCATCGAGAACGAGTATCTTCAAACAGGCCACACTTTAAATAAGAGGGATAATGTTCACGCTGCCATTGAGCCGAAATGAGGATATTTATACGCCCACTCAATGGGGCGCTATCATCAAAAGAGCGTCTCATCGACGTCAATACGATGTACATAAAAATGATTACTTCAAGATTCTACGACTTTAAAGAAATGAGTAGGAGCGTGATCAACTTCAAATTACTTGGCTAAAGATAAGGTCCATCAAGATCACAGCTAACGATTCAAACTAAAGTACTCTCCCCAAGCAAAGAAGTACAGCATGATCTCTTTAAGAAAGGCCGAAGAAGATCAGCTAATTATACGAAGTATAGAACAGACAACACTGAAGAGCTTAGAGCCGTTGAGTTTCAATGATGACGAGTAATCAGACTGAAGAAATGTGCAATCTAAAAATAATACTTGTCGCTCACCAGGATCTTTTTAGAGGCACCTCGGATAGATCAAAGTCACCATGGACAGGGTGATGTCTCTGTCTTTGATGGAAGTGTCATTTTTCTAGTATATTTTAATGCCTGATTAGTTTTTACCAATCAAAAGACATTCTGCTTGAGGTTATTTTATATTTCCTAATTAATTTTATTTTAACCTCGCCCTGCCAATTACTGGCACAAGTTGCTAAGAATGTGTTTGATAAAAATTTCTGCAAAATGGGCATGGGATACTATTGCAGAACACGCTCGAGTCCTATAAGCGTTTTTCACAGCGTGGTGTATCTCTTCGTGAAAACATTTTCCATTTCTACAGGTGTAGGTTCTGAAGAAACATACTTTTGACTTTAAGCACACTTTCAATTTATCTGGAACCCCTCAGCTTTGCCCATCCCACAATCCCTACGAAATGTGTGGGTTCCCAGCTAGTATACTTTTAAAAACAATTGGCGCAACACTACAATTGTTAGATCTTACTGTGAATATAGAGTCTTTGCTCAAACTGCGTTTTCCTGGTTAAACTTCTAAGAGCATTCATTGGGTGAGTTTATTTTCCTCTTCTTGTGAACAAGTCGTGGATTATAAGAGTAATCGAAACCTATTAGCTGGTACACTGTAAACGGTATGGGGTATCAAATATGGTTAGGCCACTTAAAAGTCACGTGTTCTTTCATCAACCTGAAAACCTTTTGAAATCCATAGAGTGCTATCGTGTAGTAAATAGTAAATTTCTAAATCTGGATATTTTAAGTATTTTTTTAAGAATACTTTTTTTATAACCACTAGAGATACGACCGTGTTTATTATCTGCGTCTTTCAGCTGCAGTAGGGTTTATGTAAAGCTGAAAAAATAACGGTATTTTTAGGACATCTGTGATTATGAACACGCTTCAAATAAACAATAAGAGGTAATTGGCAAGCTTGTACATTATTAAATTTAGTTTATGTACTTTATTTTGTTATTCTTGATACAATATTACTTTGTTGTTTCTTTAAGAGCTGTTTACATGCAAACAAGTCACCGACATGAGTTTTATATTGAGTGAGAATCTCCTAATCCTGCATAAGTAATATAATAATATCATAAATAAATTTATACTCCCCTCCCTCCCTCTCTTTCTATATATATATATATATATAT
>RQTK01000173.1:515505-544675 GCA_003991915.1 Elysia chlorotica
AATAATAATAATAATAATAATGATAATAATAATAATAATAATAATAACAACAACAACAACAACAACAACAACACTCTTGACTGTAGTGATGCACACAAGGATCGTATCGCTCTATGTCAGCTTTTAATTCCGCGTGGTTATTTGCATGTTTTCCTCTGTTGTCCACCAGACTTTCAGTATCCAATGTAATTTTAATGGCCTAGTCACCGATAACCTCAGACAGGAATATCCTCAACTTGCTCGTTACGGAGATGATAGACAATGAGCGCCTTGAAGTTCCAGACTGTCAGGATTGCTCGCCTTCTTTTGATAGCTGATTTTGTTACTTGTTGCCGCACAAAGGTCCTTGGGAGAAGAAAGAGAGAGAGAGATTGGTTGGTTGGTTGGGTTTTTAACGTCCAACATCAGCAACTTATGGCTATATCGTGGACGGGCCCCAAGCTGGACGTCTGACAATTTTATGTGCTGCCACACACGAGACAGGGTGGGGATACCATGACTCCTGTCTCAGCCGGTCACATTATACTGACACCGACCCAACCAGTAGGAGAGAGAGAGAAATAGAGAGAGAGAGAGAGAGAGAGAGAGAGAGAGAGAGAGAGAGAGAGAGAGAGAGAGAGAGAGAGAGAGAGAGAGAGAGAGAGAGAGAGGGGGAGAGGCAAAGATTTGTTATGACGTTCAAAACAAACAATAACAAACAGAAGCCAGTGCAAATGCTACATTCCAAAACAAAAGATAAAAACTATACCCTAGCACACACGGATTGTTTTGGTATTTCCCGTGTGTGTGTGTGTGTGTGTGTGCGCGCGTTTACCTTATCAAACTTCTTTCGTTGCCTAATACTCGGGAAAATATTTGTTTTGAGATCGATTCTTCATAATCTGTTGATTAGAAACAGATAACGCTGTAAGATACCGATACCTCAACAACATGGTTACAAAAACAGGAGCGTGAAAATCCAAGAGAAACAAGTATTTGATCTAATCATCGGCCTGGAAGAAGTGGAGGTAACGAATGGCTGAATAATTACACGTCCTGTACAAATTAAGATTGCCCTCCACAAGAAGAAAGAACCAAGGACGGATTCTTCATGGATGACCATGATTTCAGCGTTTTTATTATTTGGCCACTTAAGGTGTAGTAACTAATAAACATTCCAATATTGGAATTTCGTTAAAATGTTTTTTTTTTTTTTAAAGAAAAGCACGACTGAATATACTTTAAAATGTATTCGGGTATCACTGGGAGTTACTAAGGAGAAAATCGGACTCTCATAAATACACAGTGAAAAATTATGTTTTAGACAACGATTCTAAGGAAAACTCCACCAAATGCAAAATTATCATACCACAAGGTTGTATTCTTATTTTCATTTGTACTACTTACAGCCAGACGATCTAATAATTGCTAAGAATATTAATCTGCCGACCTGGCAAGTTTAGGACTGTGGGCGTCTGTACCATCGAGGCGTTAGCTCGAATCGCTCACCATTCTTGAAACTTTTATAGCTAGACCGGCCTCTACATGCAACATGCTAAAGCAAAATAGCAGGTCCTAACAACTTTGGCTGACAATCCTGCTGCATTAAATGGTACATCACGATGAGCGCTTACTGATACATAAGGGTTACCGCAATTTTAGACCTTCAGAAAACCTTGAGATACAGCTGCACTACAATACCAGCAGGTGTCGTCTATTTTGGCTTTTAACCTTTGACTTTTTTGATTATTATTTAAACCCTGACTAAACTGCTTCCCTAGACGAAATTGGATCACACGTAGGGATGCAAGTTTGCAGAGGAACAATATCACATTTTTTCTTTAGCCATATAATGTGAAAAATTCCAAATGAGATTGTTTCGCGGTTTCGTTGTTATGAATACTTGAATCATAATACACTAGGCGTATTGTGTCATCATTATGTGAACTTACTGACCCTGTCGAGAATGGCCCAGCAGCTGGCATAAAGACACCGTAATAGCTGTGTTCTCTCCGGGTTTAACGTCTCCTAGGTTCCCCTGGGGGATCCTATACGGCGAATCGTGATAGCTGTGGAAATGCACATCAGTTTTAGAGGGGCGCCTTTGAACTTGAAATTAAACTTTCTAGCAATGAGAACATGCCTGCTTAAACATTGCCATCGGCGTTTTCTAGCCAAATAGAGACACTTGGGGTTCTGATAGAGATATCAGTGTTTGAAGAATTTATTAAACAAACGAATAAATACATGTTAACAAAAACAAACAGGAGCTATATCGCTATTAGAAATCTGAATCCAGCAGGGATCAGCAGTATTGGCGTAATCTAGTTTGGATACATGGGGTAGAATGCACAAACAAGACGTAGCTCATGTCTCGTTGTAACAGTATAAGAATAAGAAGGCTTACGACCAGACGTAAGCTATGCCATGTTTGTGCATTCAAGCAAATGACTTTAATCTAGATCGAGGTTATCTCACCAAGCTAGCGGAGTGAGAAATGTCAATTATCGCTGCGACTTGACATTTTCTAGCCTTACAAACTCTACATGAAGAGTGCAAACGGAAAAAATAGATCTACGACATAATGTCACTAAATGTTTCTATTTGTAGAACATTTCTCACTGTCGTTTCGCAGAATGGAATAACATTTTTCGATATTTCACGCAATAAAATACACCTGAATTTCAATATCCATTAATAATTGTTTTCATGTAGACAATGAGGTATAATGCATTTTTTCGAGTTGTTAGCCCAACATAACTGATTTTTTTTGTTCGAAACAGCATTTCACTTCTTTTATCAGTAATTCCTTTGCTTTGTTATAATTACCATGTGTTAGAAAACTACAAGAGCAGGGCTGTTATGTACAGCTGACTCGGCTTTCAACATGTGGGAGTAGACTGTTCCTATCTTTTTTTTCTTCAAATTTTGACACATCTAGAGTGAGGCGTAATGAAGGTTTGACACCAAGGAAATTTATAAACACAGAAGCCTTTATATCACCATTTTAAACCATAGGTTTCATCATTTAACATAAGATAAATAGAGATTCGCTGAGCCTCATGTGTAAACAAGGTTAAAAAAAAATTAATATTTTCAAAACATCAATTTTCGCATCGCTGTAAGCAGTTAGGAATTACTTTAGCGGAATGATGGGTCAACTGTCCTTACATTAATTAATAGTGGATCTGCCTTAGGGCACACACCCCACGTGGTTGAAAAAAAAAATAGAGAAATTGAAAGGAAAAGTGTTATTAACTTGTCAAATTACTTTGATGGCTATGGCAGCATGGTGGTTTCCAAGACTGTGCCTATAATATCACGACACTCGTGAAAGTTGCCACATAATTATGCTTTCTTAAACAAGAAAATAAGTTTCGTTAGCTAAGGTTCTTGCCAAAAAACACAATGACATAAACGACAGAGGTGCTTTAAAAGTAAAAAAAATAATAAACCTGAATTGACAATTTTTTCAGTGCGTGTGGGGTGGAGCGGAGGAAAGAGAGAGGCGTTCGAATTAATCTCTGATTCGTATATTTCCCAACAAAAGACAACGACAGAGGATCTATGCTGGCGCTTTAACCCGTTAAAGTTATAATAAATTATAATTATAAATAATAACTTATGTTATAACCAGGATAAAATGATTATTTTAAACACGATTAAACACTTGCTTGCTTGAGATTGACTGTACGTGAGTAATAACGTGTCACTTGTAGCACCAAATTCTGGTAAAAATTTTTTTAAAAATATAACAGTTTACTAGGTTATGTTATAACTTAAGAAAGGCATTTACCTTCCTGTTCCAAAAATAATTTTCCTCTGTTTTTTTTTTAAAATAATGCCAAAAAAGTCAAAATTAAAAAAAAAGGAAAAGATTGATGGATTCTTTATTACCCAAAATGCAAATTACTAAACATGCACACTATATTTATATAGGAAGAAAACAACTTCTGATATTTTTTGACGTGTTTTTTTCTTTAATCCAGTTTGGTTTGAAAATGTATTTTGATTAATGTATACAACCTTCAAATTTTCTTCAATAAATAAATGAATGAATAAGTGATATACTTATATATAGCTCGTCCACAGAAAGAGATGTTAAGAAAAGAATTTGAATTATTGTTTAATTATCACTAACTTTATTGTACCAGTATACGTCCGGATATAATATTTGGTAAGTAAACTTTAATAAAAAAATATATCCAAGTCACATTAAGGACAGGTTATGACATATTTGTGTACAATCAAACATTTTTGAAAGGTGAGAGCTTGGCCTTCAGAAATAATCACTTGGTTCTGCGAACTGTAACAATCGAATTATTTCATCAATAAAATTGGGGCTAACGGTGATAGGATCGATAGCAGTTTTTTGATCTAGCAATTCACTCATTTGGTTCTTGGCCAAGTTTCATTGCTCGACACAATAACTTGATAATAATTGCTTAAGAAAAATAAACCGCTTTTTATGGGGCTAGTAAAGAGTTTTTTTTTCAAATATTCATCTAAAATGTATTTTAAAACACTAATTCCGGTTATTTTTTTCATTGTAAAGGAACAGGTTTTTTTAAAATAAAGTAAAGTTATTCAATTTCTACAAAGAATTTCTAGTATTTATTATTTCGTTAATGTTGACAAGATAGTTTATCCGAAAATACGTGAATTATATTAATTGACCAGAGACAGGGACGCGCTTTATCGATTTAACGCCACACATTCATACATTCGTGATATTCCCAACTAAAACCGATGAGGAGCTAAAAAAAATGCACATAACATGACATAACAACTCCCTCCCCCTCTTTAACGACGATCACGTATTGACGAAGCGTTCAAAACCCGGAACTAAATGATGATGTACATGTATTGAATAAGATCGCTATCACCGTAACCTTGGCGTTTAGCAGTTGTTGTAGTAACGATTGACACAGACGTCTAAGAACATTCTGCCTGTAAACAATGCGCCTTTTTCAAACTGTGATATCTCGTTGTTTGTTATTGTTGTTGTTCTTGTTAAACTACCGAAAAGTTTTGCGCCAATCTGATGTTGCATTACATTTACAATGACATTACTGAGAACCAAATATTTTTGCGAAACTTTGTTTTGTTGATATGTTCTTTTTAGGACGATGTTCTCTGGATCCACTTACAAGTTTTATGAATCGGCTTCTGAGGTTACTCTGTTCCCCTAACAGTTGGAACCATGGAATATTTTTTTTAATAACGCCAAGAAAAGAAAAAAAAAAACCACATTATTTTGGTAGTGTCGTGAGCTTCGCTCTCAATGAGGGTTCACCAAGTCAATGGAAGACAAACTATTGCGTGTGTGTGTCAAATAAAAAGTGTGTGGAAGACAAACTATGCGCGATAACAGTTTCGGTTATCATATATTTTTTCTCCTGTAATTCGGTGTTGAATTATTGTTGACGTTCTTCACCCCTATGTCATGACGCTTTTTACCTTTCCTTACAAAAAGCGTAACTTTTGAAAACAATGTAAATTACCCATTCTTAAGTAAAACGGTGCTACAGGCCTAGAGGGTTCACCAAGTCAATGGAAGACAAACTATTGCGTGTGTGTGTCAAATAAAAAGAAATTTTACTTCAGTATCCAAAAATGAATATGTACATAAAGCGTCTGTAAAATGAATTGCAAAATGCGATTTAAATACCTTCGGACTAAAACAATTTCCGTTTCTTTTTTTCTTTTTTTATACGTTTGATGAAAAAGGAATTTGTCCTTTCCTCACACATGAAACATATATTATCAATACTGGTCACTTCGTTCGTGCCCCTGGATCCCGTATCAGCCGTTATCCCATGTTCCCATCTCTCATGTGTCTTGTAACTCGATGCAAAAACCTCCCACGCGATGCTACTATTTAGCATAGATAGCGTAGGAGAATGGTTATTTCAACATACTATTTACAGAATGCTTTGCCCCTTTGCCTTCTTCCTCTATGGATGGCTTGTAGGACGCAGGAAAAGTCCACCCTACCGCTCCTAGTTGGCATAGATAATCACACCGGCTTCCTCAAACCGTTCGCAATCACACGAAACAGGGAGCATTTCCTGTTTTGATTTAACAATGTAAATAAGGAAAAAAAACATGTTAGAAGTACAGACAGAGACGGAAAGTTGATTATTTATAAACATAGTTAGAGAGACATTGAGAGAGAAAGAGGAGAGAGGAAAAAAGAAAGATAAACATAATGAAATAAAGAAAGAGATGGAGAGAAAGAGAGAGGGTCAACAAAAGAGTGAGAGCGATCGAATAAGAGAGAGAGAGGGAGAGAGAGAGAAAGAGAGAGAGGTAGAGAGGAATTACATAAAAGGAATAAATATATATATATATAAATATATATACATATATATTATAATAATATATATACATATAGATAGATGGATAGACAGATAGATAAATAGATAGAGAGAGAGAGTGAGAGAGAGAAAAAGAGAGAAAGATCAAGTTCAGAATTGACCATTACTCAGGGGTGAAGGATGGTCAAAGCTACCGTTTGCAACTGGTCTTATATCAAGCTCCCACTAATTCCAGGAAATGGACAGAAATAGTTCACGTTACGCAAACTAAGGATTGGTGGGTTTCATTGGTTTCTGAGGAAAGGGGCTCTTAAGATAATCACAGTATTATAGTATGAAAGTAGTTTCTGATAAGAGATAGAGGGCACAACGGCATATATGTCGTTTAAACAATTAATAACCTTTAGGAATCGGGCAACGTAGATAGGCAGCCATCTTTTCCTTTTATTACGACAACAGTATTTAAAATGGTAAACCTAGAAACGGACAACCAAAATAAAAAAAAAAAACGTCTTTAACTTCTATTGTATACAATTCTTCCAACAATATTTTGGAAGCCTTGATTGTATAGCAAAATTATTTTCAAGCACGAGTGCTTTTTATGCAATTGGTACAGTTGATCGAAAAAACTACTATGACAGAAATGGTTTCAAATATTCTTTCAAAATTTGTCTCCTGAAATTGCCACACGTGCCTGGGGTTTAAAAAATTGAAAGAGCAAATTTAGAAATAGGAAAACAATAGGGTATTTGTGATTTAAAAAGCCCCTTTCTATATCGCGGATGAAATAGTTCCCACAGCAAGCTTGTCTATAAAAATCTGTTTGTTTTTCTCTTCTAAAATCCTACAAAATGTTGGTGTATTGGCACTAATTGAATATTGAACCTCTAATAAGGTATGTGCAAAAGATATGCAAGATGGAAAAAAGTGGCAGAAATTATATGATCATATTTAGAGCAAACAAGTCACTTCTAAATTTATCTATAAAATTAAATAATTGTAACATACGATCGAATAAAAAAAAATGTAAGTTTATCACGGCCATTAAGACGATGTGGTATCTTATGATTTATATTGAAAAAGATAGTTGCAATTTTGTATGATCGCTACTGCCAAAGCTATTGCTTCAATCGACTTGAATAATTATTAGGCCTTAGTTTTGCCCTGGAGGCGTTAAAAAGGAAAACATGTAATTTTCTAACAGAAAAACAAAAAACACGCAAATTTTCCCCTGAATATATTAAACCAACGCGTCCAAAAATAGAAGGCCAAGTCACCGAATTGAACGATGTGCAAATTTGTTTGCTCACCAAGGATAAAAGTGATTTTATTTCCTTTAAATTTAAGCCTAGATAGAACAGAGTCATACAGAGTATTTTTCAGTCTACACGATCAGCCTACACTGCAAAAATATGAACTGTCTGATCTAGAAATCTATGTGAGCGCTGTTTCGGGTTAATTTACGAAAATTCAACAAAGATCAATCATTTGATATAATTATTTAGATTGTTGTAAAATAGTAGTTGCGCAGCGCGATGCGAAGATGTTCAAAATATAGCTCACTTTGATTCTTGGTGCAAGTTTATGTATAAATTATTTCGGTGACTTTGCCTTCTATTTTTTGGACGCCTTGCCTAAAACGCTTTGTTTCCCGAACAAAGCCTACGCACAGTCGCTAATTTTAAACATCTTAAAAGTCGCTGAAAGTTTTGAGTTGTTTGACTGGAAGTAAAGGCGGGCTAGTTTGGGTTTCGAAAAGTCCTGCGTTATCATCTTTGTCAGGCTGCCGTCTGAGCAGTGTAACCGGGTGAGCGTGCTCTGAGAGCAGGTAATAAATTGGGGTGAATTGTTTTATTTCTTTATTAGTTTTACAACTCATAAAATTTATTTTCAGAAATCCCACAATAGCCAATACTACGCAAGCGTAGATCTACCCACGCAAGGGGCTTTTCACTTTTTAACAAGGTCATGCGTACATCTAGGAGCGAGGCTCTGCCTGTGTTATATATAAATCAGCGCAGAGATCTACCACCGATGATCTATTGGGGTTCAAAACAAACAACGAAATTTAAACTATCGACTTTAATTGGTTTCGTTTTCACGAAGAAATCTTTGTATTGTCTTCAAAACGTCGCTTTTTTAATTTTATTCGGATTATATACATACATATATTAATATATATAAATGAAATATTTACCTTTTTTCAATAAACAAATTGAACTATCTACTCTGTGCAAGAAGATTGTAGAGGATTTCTAGATGAAAGGTAATAATAATAATAATAATAATAATGAAGATCATTTTTTAAGCGCTTTATCCCAGCATAGCCGGCTCAAAGGTACATACAATAGTTAAGGTTTTCTTAATACCTCTGTAATGAAATCCGAGTGCGCAAATGGAGTCCCCATAAGTTAATACGTACTTTACGAAAGGCTATACGCACCAACTATAAAAAGTTTCAAACTGCCATTATACTTAACCGCAATATATTCCCTCCCATCTCTGAAGAGAGACTCTTCTCCCACGCCATTGGGCAACAATGCAACATTTCTCAAAACAAAAACAAAGAACAAAAGTAAAAACAAATTATAATCTGATAGGGATTAAGATACCATCTTCTTTTTATTCTAAACCGATCCAAAATTAATATAAATCCAATAGAAAGGCTGTGTGGGCGTTTGTAAATAAATACAATTACATCGAACATTGGTGCGACTTTTGGATGCAAGCCATTCTCTTGAACTCGACTCAAAGTACCATCATACTAAGCCCTACTATAATAGCACTGGTTTGGCCTCGTTCTCCCATAGAAAGGTTCCCCTCAACGCCATTCTCATAGAAAGACTCTCAACGCCATCGGTTATAATGCATTCGTTGATGTGGCTTTTTAAATAAATCAACATTGCTTGCAGTAAGATACCATGGTCAAAGTAATACTTCTGAGATGTAAGGACATATTTACTCCTGAAGCAAGAACTACAATCTAGTGATGGTAACTGGTTATTCCGCGGGGCTAACACTAAAAATGTGTGAGATGATAAAATTATTACAAAGGATCAAAAATATTTTTTGGGACAGTTTTAAGACTTTGAATTCTAGAAGAAAAACAGAATACAACATTTTCATAAGCACAGTTTGTTCACCCAACGCAGAGTGCACCCACCCGCACCATGCCCCTGTTTCTCACTAAGTTAAGTCGAGATAATGATAGTAAAAAAGTAAATTTTGATGAAGTAGCCTAAAGAATTGTGTAAGGACTCGGCAAGCCTAACACGACACATTAGAGTAGGATCAAACTTTCCAGTCCAGCGTTTTAGTCGTTGTCCTATCTGCTGCAAAAATTGTAATATTAATTAAATTTCCGTCCCTTTGACCTCCCCCCCCCCTCCACCCCTGAAAAATGCTATGCGGATAATATGTAATTGTTAAGCTAAGATTCGAATCTCTGACGTTTTTCTCGCCAGTCAAGCGTTATACTGACAAACCTAAGAAACTCTTGCTGATCGTTACCGAGACTATATTCCGGTTCGATGCTCACTTCATTGAAGGATGATTCCAGAGCCGGATTTCTCAGTTCACCCTTCTGAGCTTGTTTGTCATGGGGCCAGACGTCATCGAACTAAGTACTGGTAGCACAGATCTTTGTGAAAGCTCATTCCTTATTGAACTCAGGATTTATTTCAGCAAATTGCAGAAAATTATAACAGCACAGCACTGATTGGTGAAGGCCGGGAATTGAGTTTGGAATCATCTTCATTTTCTGTCATGTACTCATAACTATCTCCTTACATTGTGCCATTCAATATGAATTTTATTGTACAGATAAAAATGCAACTGGAGAAATAAACCGAGACTTGCTATAATGTTAATCACAACCTTTAATAGGCAGAACTACATTTTCGACTTCTGACCACTAATTGACATATTATGAGAAAGCTTTTAACTTTAACCACATTAACCTACAAACGAGCCTTTTCTCCAGTTGTGCACAGAAGTAGATTTAGTTATACGTTTTCATAAATATATCCTTCTTGTAATACCTTACAGATAATGTGCAGCTTCTGACGTGAAATTGACAAATGAAATTATAATTTTTTGCTTGTTTAGTTAGTGAAAATTAAGCGGTTCAATTCCCTTGCATAGTATTACATATTGCACAACAGTAATACCGATAGCAGAGACAGTAACATAAGAAGAACAAAAAAACAAGATAATACAAACCCACACTCTTCCACAGATTTATTTAAATATCTTTTTTTATATACAAAGCAACGCATAAGTCAATAACCGTTTTCATTGATAATCAAGCAGACAGTAATTGTAAATGTGATGCAAATGGAACGAAATATGAGTCGCGACGACTTTATCAAGTATCCGGTTTCGGTGTTCTTTCAAATATTGACAATCTTAAGTAACGAAGTCGCTATGATACATCTAGGACAGTTTAAAATAGGCCCATGGTATAGTTTGTGGATTGCTTAGTAACAGAAAGGTTAAGAAAACGTATGCATTTACTTTTACCAAGCCTCTTTTACATTCTTACATGGTGAATCCCCGTTCTTTCTGGATTTCTTTGTAGCCAATCCTTATTCAGATAATCATTGCCTGATGACGTTTAGCCCCCCCCCCCCTTCCCTTTCCCCCTTTTCCAAAATCAGATTTATTTGTCAAAACAGCGATTTTTTATGATGTGAAAAATATTAATTGTTATGACGCATCAAAACATTTTGAAATCCCTGCACGGATTTTGGCCAACGCTTTAGAGGCGTTTATTATTAAAGTTACATTAAAAGATTACTTAAATAAATGTGGAAAAATTATAATTGCTCGTATTGATTTTTCAAGCACAAAAATCTAAAATTTTAGGCTCAACAACTACTACATTCAACTTTCTAAATGACATATAACTAATAACAATTGCCCTTGTCTCGTGTGTGGCAGCACATAAAATTGTCAGACGTCCGTCTTGGGGCTCGTCCACAACATAGCCTATATAGTGCTGCTGTTGGACGTTAAACCAACCCAACCCTAACTAATAATAATTCTATGCGTACTATAATCTTTACCTTTTTAAATTAAAAAAACATTTTCTACATTTTGTTTTAATATGGATATTATTCGACTGCGCGAAGATTTGAGGCGATTTCTGGAATTGTACAGGAGATGTACGTACAATAGTAACGGGTTCAGCTGTTCTGAAACCCGAGTGACCAAAGAGAGCCTGTTAAGTCTGCCGAGGCAAAACAAATACTTACGTTTAGTTTACTCCTCTTCTTTTTAGCGGAAAATAATTTGTAATTAAAAGAGCACTAGTGTCAAGTAAGCGTTGCAGATATTTAATCATTGGCATAACTTGGCGAAGCAAGAATAGCTAAGTGGAAGTGAAAGATATTCTAATGATATGCTCAGTAAAAACCATTGCCATCAACCCTTAAAAAATGTTTATAATATTTTCCTCCCCTATGGTACAGCCCTTATGAATTAATCTCTTCAATCGGGCACTGCCCCTGATACTTTCAAAGAGGCGATTGTGAGACCTTTGCTAAAAATCCCGGGCTAGATAGCAATGATATAACAATTACAGGCATGTTTCTACCCTTCCTTTTCTTTCTAAAGGACTTGAGAGACTTGTTTTGAAAAAAACTCATGACACAACTAGAGTGTGACAATCTGAAAATTCCAGTCGGCTTATAAGAGATACCATAGCAACGCTATACTGCATGTTTGTATTGACCTTTTTAAGGTTCCGGATGAAAGAAAAGTTAGTCTTTTGGCGTACCTTTCAACTGCTTTTTTGATACAATCGATCATGGTATTGTTATTAAACATATAGAAACTTCTTTTGGTATAAAGCGTACAGGCCTTAAGTGGTTTTCTTACTAGATAGCGAGTAGAATTCCATCGTTACAAGCTGATGAGTTTCGATCCGATAAAGCTCTGTTAATTTTGGTGTTCCTCAGGGCTCAATTCTATGCCCGGTATTGTTTACTCTATATACCCAACCTCTTGTCACTATTATTAAGAAATGCAATGTTCTATACCACTTGTATGCTAACGATACTCAAATGTACATGCCTGAAATTCCCTATGGAGGGCCTGAAATTGATTACAAATGTGCAGTTTTATACCACATAAAACCATTGCCATCAACCCTTTAAAAAATGTTTATAATATTTTAATGTCTACATGGCTCTGCGCCAGAGCATATAAGGAAATGTTGAATTCTCACCAGCCGAGACGAGCTTTACGATCTTCAGTACATCTTTGCACAGAAGCAATTTGCAATACTTTGGTGATAGGGCTTTATCTTACTTATGTCCAACCTTATGGAATTTCCTTCCAAAGAAACTTCGAGGCACGTACAAAACAGATAGTTTTAAAAGTCAATTGTATCATCCTTTATTTTTAAAAGCATATGATTTTAAAATGTAAAAAAGAAGAGACTGTAAATTTAGTTGTTATTGTAACCCATCATCATTATCATCATCATCATCATCAGCATCATCATCATCATCATCATCATCATCATCATCATCATCATCATCATCATCATCATCATCATCATCATCATCATCATCTAAAAACATTATCACCACCATCATCATCATAAACATAATTCTTCTTCTTCTTCTTCTTCTTCTTCTTCTTCTTCTTCTTCTTCTTCTTCTTCTTCTTCTTCTTCTTCTTCTTCTTCTTCTTCTTCTTCTTCTTCTTCTTCTTCTTCTTCTTCTTTTTTTCTTTCCCTCTATTGCTTGGGTCCGGTGTAAGCAAAATGTGACCGCGGAAATCCTAGGTATCCCGATCTGGGGTCCATCGCCGCATTGGATCTTATATTTTAGACCTGGAAGACTTTAAAGTAGAAGAGAGCTCTCCTATCCTCCAAGATTACTGCGAGCAATAATTTACTGCATTCATATAGAATGCTTTTCCCCTGAGATGGAACACGAACAAAACAATTGTTGTCTGTGAGTGAAGATATGATAGCAAGCACGTACGCCACAGTATATTTGCCCAATGTGCTACCTGCTATGTACAATCCCTGGTACTACTCTCAAGATAAAACAATATTTTGCTCTTTATTCTTTTCAGAATGTTTATTATTTCAGCATCAACTGGCTTTTCCCTGATCGCCCAGTTGTGTTTAACTCAATTTAGAAATACTTTTCTATTGGTTTCAAACTGTTGAATAACTTAACTTTTTTCGTTTCATTTCAGGTGCTGGTCTGGTGCTGGTAAACATAATTAAAAAAAAAAATGGAATTTTATCGTCTACTTGAAATAACATAAAATTCTGAATTACTGCTAACATCTCCGTTCTTCAGAGTTAATACTATTCTTGAAATTAATTTTTACTTACTTAGTGAACAGAATGATGTCCAAGTCAAAATTGTAGTAGATGGAAAAACCACTTAAACAAGTTCAGCATTTCAAATATCTCGGACAAACAAAAAACCAGTAACGGCAAAACCACCAAAGAAATAAAGATCAGAATAGCCTTAGCAAAATCAACGTTTATGAAACTAAAAAACGTTTTGATATCTAGAGAAGTTTTAAGACATCTAAAACTAAGAGCAATAAACCTTTATGTATTTTCCTTCTATATGGCGACGCAACATGGACTCTTTACAAAGAATCAGTAAAAAGAACTTTATACTTTCGAGATGTGGGTATTTCGATGACTAGCATAAGCTTACAAAAACAGAATAACAAACGAAGAAGACTTTATAACACTCGGTGTCAAAGGAGAATTAATGGAAATCACAGGACATCACATACTGTCTTATTTTGGACACATAGCAAGACATGACCGCCTCGCTCAAACAGTCCTAACGCACAGAATGGAAGGAAGAAGAGGGAAAGTCAGACCCAATAGGAAGTGGTACGAGACAGGGACCCAGCTACATGTGAACTCCAGACTGGCGCAGGATCGTTTGGCATGGAAACATAATACATGTCGCGCCAACTCCGACCGGGAGAGCACATTGACCAAATGACTCACAGGGAATCAAATTAAATTCCGCCTTCCATTTGGCAGTATTTTAAGAAATAGCAAAAAAGTACTTTTTTAAACTCAAATTGTTGTTTAAAATTCGTATCTCAAGGGTAAAATTAATTTTGATCTTTTTTTTTTTTAAAGCTAAAGAACACTTATTGCTGTATCTGTAAGTCGTAATATTCTGTTTAATTTTTGTAAGGAAACACTACGCGTTTTGCTCTTGAACCTTGTAGTTCCCTGGCCTTTATATTATGGGTCCAAATGTTGCTTTCTATTACGTTTGCACCTCCGAAACTGCCTAAATAAACCTCTGAAACTACTGTTTTTATTACCATTCAGGACCTCCAAATGCTTTGTTTAATATCTCATATATCTATCTTTCTTCGATCAAACACGTCATGTTTGGCAAAGTGGGCGCAAAATGATCTTATATTCATGTCAGCACGACCTGTTCGTTTTAAACATGTAATGCGACCTGACCCCAGCTACAGTGATACATACAACGTTACACAAATTAATACACATGTTGCCTCTAAAGCAAATTCAGTAAACACAAAGTAACAAAGGAAACTCATAACGAATAGCAATACGAAAAAACAAAGGAAAAAAGAAAGAAACAAAAACAAACAACAAAAACAAACAACAAAAACTCCGATGATGAAGGCAATATTTTGATACTCTATAAAATCTGAAACAAAGATGCAAAATTAATAATGTACATATTTTTTAACATCCATTGCAATTTCAATGCATAAAGATAAAATGATACGGGATAATAATTAAAATAAAAAACAAGAAAAAAACGCACCACAAAACACCAGAAAAACCCCCATGAAAAACAGGCAGCTAAACTCATTCTATATGCATCTCACACAGCAAAACAATATCGAAACTTGAACATTGAGCTTCCGGGATTTGCATGGTTTCCTTTCACTTTCGTGTTTACGAGAGGCTGATATTGATGGTAGGCGGCAAACTGGAGGTTTCTTTTCTTGGTGCAGCCGAACTTTGTCAGTAGTTTCCCATGCGTTTTACCATTTTTTGTGTGAAATATCATTTTTTAAATTTTTCTTCTGTGTTACTCCTTAAGTCTGCAGACCATCTCACTGATTCAATAAAAATAGCAGCATATAGAAGAGCAAAGAAAAAACAACAAAAACAACAACAACAACAACAAAAACAACATCAAACAAAACAAATAAAAAAACCAACAACATTCGCTCTAACAATTAAGTAGCAATTTATAAACCTACCAATCTACACTTCCCCACTCTTTATTCAAACAAGTTTGGTAAGTGATAGACAAGTGCATCGAAAAGAGGAAAGGACTTAAATTTACTTACTAAATTCAGATTCATCAAGTCATGTAATCAAACGTTGTCTAATGTTGCATTAAAGAGTCAATAGAGTCAATATTTAGTGTTAAACTGTATCTAAAATGATACAGGATTCTTTTTACCTTATCATCTGTCATTACTTTACATTAAATAGACCTGCACATTTCTCAGTCTAGATGACGCGAAAAGAAAATGCATGATAGATTCTAGCCAAAGCTACTGACAAGAACTTTGTACATGTGTATTGATCAAGATTCGATTCCATCTGTTCGGCAGCAAACTTCCAGTTTACCATCTGGGGTCAGCCAGACTAGTTATTTACAAGTAGTTTACAATAACCCTTACCCTTTCCAAAAATAAAGAACAGGAAAAGAGGAGTTGAAACTGAACTATTGTCTAGATTGGTCAGCGAAACAAAAGTTTAATTTACTCACCTAAACATAGATAACCGAAAAGCCAGTCAGTATTATATGCTTTTAAATCTTTACCAAGAAGTGGACGAGTTGAGTTCTCTTAAAAATTTGTTCAAGGGAGACTTTAAAGAGAAAAAACAAAATACCCACATGACGATATCGTCACGTTGCAATTATAATATATCTAGTCTAACCCAATGTAATTGATTTTTAGAAAATCTAAAGTCACTGTTTAAAATTGTGTTTAAAAAAAAATGGACCTCTTAGTTGATTTAAAAAATAGAATAACACAAATTTAGTGGATCAGTCTATATATAATATTTTATATTGTACGTCTTAAAATCTTTCTTTGTTTTTTTTTCTTCGAAAAAACTGTCTCCACGTTGTCTATCACAGACTTTGGCTTATTTATATCTATAGAGGCATAATCATCTTGACTTTTTATGCCTATCTAGATCCAGATCTTCATAGGCCTAACTTTCTTGAGTTTTTGTGCTTATCTCGATCTAGGTCTACAATATGCTAATAGAGAAAAGTTTATAGATATAGACAATTAAAATGCATTATGCACTGTAACCCGAATCTGGACCAACACTGTTTAACAATTTGGTTGTTCGCCTCCGTAATTCTTTTGATCTACACTTTTCACTTGGTTTTCACTTTAAAGACTAAGAATAAATAAAACAATGTGCATGCACTGTAATCCTGAGATTATGTAAATCTTTTTGACTTTTCCTTGGTCATCTCCGAAACATCCCACGGTACTTATTTGAGTTCCCGGGACCCAGGCCTAATTGTTAACTTTTTGCTTAACAGCTGCTGCCCGTCTCCGCATATCGCATATTTTATAGGACATAAAATAATGTCCCACATACTGTTAGATCTAGTTGTTTTTACAGACCATTGAGTTTGTGATACCCAAATTAATTAATTTTACGGATTTTGGAAGTCTAAGGTTAAGAAATACGTCTTTTACACAGTGCTATAAGTCAATCCAATACTCTCAAGTCATTAACTTTTTCTTCTTCTTACATCAACTTACATAAGAATAGATAACATAATTAATTTATGGTCTCAAATAATATTGTTACTTTTTCATTTACTGTTGAAAATCATTTTTTTATCGATAACAAAAAAACTAAAAGCTGCTACATGAGTTTTATTATTGTTTAAATCCGGATAAAGTAATTCACATACATGTTTAATATGACCAGTACTTAAGCTTGAACATTAATTGAACAGGTCCAATAATCGTATACTGCTACACTGGTAACACGATGGCAACATTTTATGAATCCAGAATTCGGTTGCTATGGGAGATGATTTATCCAGCCAGCTTTTGAGGAAAACCAAGGTGAAGGCCAATGTCTGTTCAGAATTCGACGCCTGAATATATTTCTCTTTTTTTCTCTTCCGATCCAGACGTTTGTCCTTTGTTTTCTTATGCCTTTTTTTACTATCAGTTACAGTAGGTCTGTAAAATGTGAAAGTGGTGCCAGTACTTTTTTTTTCTTTCTTAATGTTTTTGAGGATCTATACAGTATGCCTGCTTGTCAAACAACAAAACCCGAGAGAAAGAGAGAGAGAGAGAGAGAGGATAGGGAGGGAGATGAATAGATAGATAGATAGATAGATAGATAGATAGATAGATAGATAGATAGATAGATAGATAGATAGATAGATAGATAGATAGATAGATAGATAGATAGATAGATAGATAGATAGATAGATAGATAGAGAGAGAGAGAAAGATGGAGGTGTAAAGAGTTCTTGTCCAATAACCAGAACAGCTACACATTAGTAATCAATGGATCTGTCCCAAAGAGATTGAAAAGCCTGTTCAAGAAAAGGAACCCAACATTGATCTTTGGATGTAACATAAGACAATCATAGCACCCCAGACACTTGACATTGGCTAAGTTGGCTATTTCATAGAAAAGTTGAATGTCGCGTCTTTAATTTAATAATAAACTTCACAAAATGGCTACGTTCATGGTAATACTGAAGTGTAGTTGTGTGATTTTATTATTTCCTTCTATACAGAAACATCATGCATTTGTGTATATAATGAGGATTTTTAAAAGACGTAGGGAACTTTACACTAGCAGAAAGCCAACTACTTCTGACTCGACACTACTCTTCTTATTTTCTAGAAAATAACATTCGAAAAAGATGAATACAAATTTGAGATTTGATAAGGGCACGAAGCTATTTGGACTTTTTATCATGCCTTTTATTTTCACTGGGATAGGAAAAGAATGATAATCAGACCAGACACCCACAAGGCAATCTCACGTAAAGGCTTTTTTGATGGATAAAGTGTGCACCTTCATTCGGCGCGGCCATACCTTGTTGAATCGGGTGAGGGTGCAGAAAAAAAGGAATTATTCATGAATATTAAACATGTGAGAGGTTTGGAGTATTATCAGACGGTGCTGTTTTGGTGATTGTGTCTGTTACGAGAGGTCGAAGCTGTCGAAAAGAGGCTCCACAGAGGCTCGACAGCCTGGGAAATCACGACCAGGCAGGTAATCAACGCATCTTAAGCGTGGGCGTTTATTGTAGGAGTCCGCCTCCGCACGGACGCGGGTGAAAACAGAGGAGACATGGAAAGATAACATACTGGGTGGACAATAGGGATGGCTGCTCCATGAATTTTTTTAGAAAGCTTTTCCGGAAGAAAACTTGACGGATAAAGATCAAAGCCTCGTGGGTTATTTTTGTGCTACTTTTTTGAGGTTTGTCCACACCCACGCATATTTCTTACTTCAGAATTACATCATAATGAAACCCGACATGGCGAGACCGCCCTCAATACAAGGTTTTGAACACTTGTTGAATTACGTTTTTCAAACTGTTCTCATGAGCTTGGAAGGAGAAACAAGCTTAATTTTGTTGATTTCGTAAACTCCAACGTCAGCACTGAGCTTTATCAAGGACGGGCCCTTAGACTAGAGTCTTACAATTTTGCATTCTGACACTAGCGACAGAGCGAGGATACAATGGTTCTAGCTGTTCAACAGTTAAGGTTGTTTCGGATTAGAATTCGCCTGTCCTACCATCGAGCATCTCTTTTGCCCAAAACAAAAGTATGTGTGTGTGTATGTGGGGTAAGTAACGATTACTGAGGTTGTTGTTGACCAATTAGTGAGAGGCGTTGGGAGTCGGATTATTTTTACGGTACTATGTGAAAGAATGAATTATCTTGGAGTTTCCAAAGCAAGGTAAATACTTTTTTTACTAGGTCTCTTTGTTGCCTTCTTATATTCTCAAATGTCACTAGAAAAAAAAAGAGAACGATCTTTTCGCCCTCGACCTACGTGCTACAAATACAAACGCCCCCTTAGTACGAAAAGGTACTAAGATGTACTTTTAGGACTAAATGGTCTGAACATTTAGTGCTTGCAACACGATCTCACCCACCGTCTTACTGCAGAGATACGTTTTCCACTTGTCTGTAAGTAAACAGAACAAAAAAAGATAGCCATACCAGCGCACAGTTAGTGCGAGTGTACCGGATCAGCTTCTCCAGTCCAGAGATTTTATTACAAGCACAGCCATTAAAGTGCTGTTTTTTTTATTTGTTTTTCATTTCAGTTTTGGCCATTTTTTTCTTCTTCTAGTAATAGTAGTGGTAGTAGTAGTAGTAGTAGTAGTAGTAGTAGTAGTAGTAGTAGTAGTAGTAGTAGTAGTAGTAGTAGTAGTAGTAGTAGTAGTAGTAGTAGTAGTAGTAGTAGTAGTAGTAGTAGTAGTAGTAGTAGTAGTAGTAGTAGTAGTAGTAGCAGTAGCAGTAGCAGTAGGATGAAAATGAGAAGCAGGAAGCGGAAGAGGGGTAGCGGAAAAGAAAATGAGATTAAGAAGAAGGAGGAAGAGGGATGAAGGAGAAGAGGGCAAAAGAGCAAGGATAAGGAGACGGATAGGGGGAAGAAATGGTAATCAGCTGAATCGAAAAAAAGACGGCTCTATTTAAGCATTCTTTCAAGATAAGGTCTGAGAAGTAACCGAACTGTATTTTAGAGCCATATTATTGGTTTCCTGTTCAAAATAAGACGTAGGGGGCTTGAGGCTGGGGCGGGTGGTACGATTGTGAGTTCAAACGCCAACTCCCGGCCTGCCAACATTGAATAATCAATGAGCATGACTCACCGTCCAGCAAGCCTCAGACCAAAACACTGCAGCCTCGGCATTTCTGGCATCTTATCCTCTCCGGCTTTTTGCAGATCAGCCGTATAAACAGACACGCATTCATACATAATACATTATAAAGACATGCACACACATACACCTCTTCATTATTGACTGGCACGTTTTTCCTTATATTGTGTATCATTCATTTAGCATGCTAACAGATTTAATGTAATATAATTTAATATAATTTGTTTTTCTCAACTAAATAACACTTTTGGGTCGGTCCTGCTCTTATTCCATGTAGGCATGTATATCTCGAAATTAATATGTAGTTTTTTCTTAATATTCATTCTCTCTTTCTTGCTTTCTTTCTTTTCTTTCTCCCCCCCCTCTCTCTCTCTCTCTCTCTCTTCACTGATGCATGTTTGTCTGACAGTCTCTTTTTGTATTTGTCTCTCTGGATTAATATTTTTCTTTTATGTGTCTTTTTCTTTGTCTGTATATTTACCTGGTTATGTCAATCTTTCTCTCTTTGTCTTTCTTTCTGTCTGTCTGTCTCTCTGTAGCCCTATGTATCTGTATGCCTGTCTGTCTTTCTGTCTGTTTGTTTCTATTCTTCTCTATTCTGTCTATGCCTCTCTGTCTCTCTGCCTCTCTGTCTCTCTGCCTCTCTCTCTCTCTCTCTGTCTCTCTGTCTCTCTCTCTCTCTCTCTCTCTCTCTCTCTCTCTCTCTCTCTCTCTCTCTCTCTCTCTCTCTTTTCCATTAGTCTTTTTTTAATTCGTCTTGGCCCCTTCTAATTAAATTAAAATTTCCTGAACATTTTTTCCCCTTTCGACTCAGTTTCTCTCCTTTCTTTCTTCATCTTCGCATTTTTGTCTCTGCTCTTTCTCTTTATACTCTTCATGCGCTAACTCTGTCTCTTTCTCTCTCTCTCTCTCTCTCTCTCTCTCTCTCTCTCTCTCTCTCTCAAACACCACCCTAGCCTTTTTGCCCGCTTCTACTATTTGTATGCCTTTTTGGGGCCTGTTAAATTCTAGCTGGAGACGACTGTATGAGAAAAAATGTATAGGAGTCGTTTTATAATTATAATGTTTGACGAGAAGGCAATCATGAAAATCAATTGGAGCAATCTTATTTAATACGCAAGCATTGGCTTGTGGATTCATCTCAATACGAAATAGCAACAAATTTATGCCTCGATCGTTTACAAAGAAACAACAACGAATGAACACCTTAATGTTTGTTACTTTTTAATTCATTTAACTTGAACCTACTAACACCTAAGTGTACGAATACATTTTTCAGATTTTGAAAAATACTTAAGTTGTATCGATTAATTAGAAGTTTTTACAAACTTTTCAAAGTATTCTCACGATTGTCCTTTTCCGTTTGAAGTGCAATGTATGTAAATTAAATACCTTGGAAATTTTTATGGGCTTCAGTGTTCTGAAAGATGAGAGTAAAAAAGCTTATATCTGCTACTGTTTTCCCCCCAATTAATTATATATCTTTTCAAAGCTGAAAATTACTTAGACTCACTGCTAAACTTGTGGAGAAAATAATAACTATAGCTGTTGTTTATTTTTTTAATTGAAAGCAAGAGTCAACAATTTCTTAAATGTTTAACAAGCTTCTACTTAGGTAGCAACATGGTGAGCTGATCAATAAAGCTAATGTACAAAGATCTGGATGTAGTATTTTATCGAAAAATATAATCATGTGTATTTTGAGTTGTTTATATCTTTAAAACATTTTTTAAAATTTCTTTTTATTGACTCAGAGTGTTTGTCAGGTCTAGAGATTTTTGCGGCTGTAAGCCATTTTGTGAGGCTTATTATGATAATCATTTGCTTCTACATGTAGTTGCTTTTTTCAAATTAAATTTATCGACAGTAATTGTAACCACCGCGTTAAATACCATTTTGTTAAAACTTGCAATATATACAATGTGTTAAAAAAATTAACTAATAAGTAAATAATATAATAAATCAACAAATAAATCAATGGAAGTTGCTGTACGGATGTATTCTCTTTTATTGTTCTATCAAACCTGGGTTAGTTTGGTCTTTAATTCAACCAACACTCTAAGCATATCCCTCTCTTATTTTTAGTTTTCATCTATTATCGTTTATATAAGACGACGCATAAGAAACAATATAGCAATGCAATATTTAAGAGAACTTATAGATATCTAAATAACTTAGTACTTAATAAATTATTTTATTTATATAGTGAAAGAAGCAGAAACGCTTAATATGTAAAAAAATAATATTGTTAATTAGTGTATATGAAGACAAGAAAAAAAGCTGGAAGATTTGACAAACCTATAATTTTCAGCGATTCTTTTGTTTTGCTTTTGCTAACGTTTCATATATATTTATTTCTCTTGCCATCGGCTTTACCAAAAAATTTAAAAATTTAACTCGTAAATATAATGAAATGCATTTTTTTTCAATCAAGAGGTGTACGACAATGCAGTTATGAAGCTTGAGCAATGGACCATTGTCTAGCTATGAATTCCAAATCTAAGCCCACAAAAACCTTTTAGCTTGTTCAAAGCTTTGGTTTTAAGCAGTTTTCTCCTTAGAATGACCACCTCTAGGGGAGCGCAGTGGCGCTGTAGTTAGAGCATTGGCTTTGGTTGCAGGAGGTCCTTAGTTTGAGCATCCGCTCTGGCGGCCGCGTGTTTTCTTACTGGTTGAATCAGTGTCTGTATAATGTGACCGCCGAAGTCCCAAGTACCCAATCTGGAGTCCTGCCGCTGTATTGAAACTTTGGTAAGACCCAGGAGACTTTAAACTGGGAGAGAGTGTCGCTTTCTCCGCACAATGAATTAATGGTCCTCTCTGATGGCTGCATGTGTGACTATCTTCTTGTTTCGTCAAGTTTACAAGAAATCAGGTAGGTTAGAAGCTATATCATTGGCAAAAGAAGCCAGGAAAACTGGACTCCAGATCTTGGTAGTGTTGTAAGCAAGACGGAGGCACAACGAGCACATCATATGCCGAATCAAAAGGGCCAGATAGGCCTTCAACAACCTAAAACCAATCTAGATGTCAACAACACTATTGGCCTGAAACAAGATTCGGATGTTCAATACTAACGTGAATTCGGCTCCACTCTATGGCTCTGAAACATAGACCAAGACCAGCACCCCAAAACTACAAGGATTCACCAACAGATGCCTCAGACACATCCTCAATGATAGGTGGCTTGAAGTTGTCTCAGGCAAAGAACAAATTAAACCTCGAGACAGAGATATAAAAAAAGTGTAAATGGGGTTGGATAGTCCACACACTACAAAAGCCTGTATTCAACATTATAAGGCAAGCCCTGGAGTGGAATCCCCAAGGAAAAAGAAAAGCTGGCCGCCCGACGGAAAGGTACCGACGCAGAAATAAAAGCTGCCGGTATTACATGGGTTGAGCTGAAGAAGACTGCCCAGAACGGAGTCTGGTGGAGGGGATTTGCTGCGGCCCTATGTTCCACAACGAATCAAGTGGTTTAAACTTAACTAATGTGGGTTAGATCTAGAGGACCTCAATTTTAAATTATTGTTTTCTCAAGTTTTGTGAAGGTGTTAAACTCATTACTAATTCAACTGCAAAGCAAAAATGACATGCCCAAGATATTCCTGGTCGTAAATTACTTAACATATTCAGTTATTCAGAACATCTTTCCTTAAAACTTGTAAAACTAGCAGTATGCAGCACGTGATCTAAAAAGGTGAAACCCACACCTTAGATCGTAAGAACAACGTCGCGGGAAGCTTACAACGCGTCTTAAGAAGTCGCATTCTCATTATTAAGAAGCGTTGAAGCTGACATGACAATGTATTTATGACCCCTTACATAAATGATGGAAAACGACGCGGTTTTTTTTTAACCTTTTGTTATGGTGAAAAAAGATGTGGCCTAGTCAATATCACGAAGTGTGAGTTGTCTATTATTTCATGTGTTTTCATCATCGTCACCTTAGTAATTGAAACTCTTGTTCAAACAGTGATTAAAAAAAAATGCCTTTATAAAGCAAAAAGTTAACCAATTAAACAACAGCTAGGATGATTTCACACGTGAGAACCATAATACACCGGTTCACTTTATTTCAAAATGAGAGTTGTATTTCATAAACCCCATTGTGGTATTTTCACATGAACTCCTGGGGTACTGTTACAGTTCACATTATAAAGGTTACGAGTTTATTCAAAAGGGTAAAAGGTGTATTTTCTTTATAGTATAACATTAAGAGTTGAAAAGTCTTACTTCGCATCCGTCTTTACGTCCGGCACGGAGGATGCGATTTCCGTTTCAAACCCAAAAACTTTTTGATAAAAGAAAGGAAAAAGTCGCAGTGATCAAATTCCACGATATCGTACTTAAATGATGAAGAGGTCCTACTCATTTTCTTAACCTTTAAAATGGTTATTATTACACAAATGAAAAAGTCAGACACAATTTATTTTTTCAAAAATGACATCTTGAAATTTAGACGCCTTTGATAAAAAAATTGTAATATTATGATCGGTGTTGGTTGGATCATGAGTATTTGGTTCGTAAATTAACTTTATTATTTTTTTTTAGACATTTTGGCAAGTTTGTTCATTATAATTATGCTGAGATACTCAAAGTTGGATTGTCTTATCTTTTTGAGCAACAAAAAATTACTGGAAAAAATTGCACATGTACAAAGATAACTAACAAAAAAAAAAAACAGAATTTGGCAGATAAATGGCTTGTTGTTGAAGTAAAGAACTTAATATTTTAAATCTTAGATAATAATTTAGACCTTATTGGGGGCAGTTTTATGTTTTATGGAAGTTTACTTCGTGTCTATAATATATAGCTAACATTTATGTAGAGTAATTTTTCTCTTTTACATTCTATAAATCTTATGCTTATTTCAAATACAGTCATATCCAAAACAACTGTGAGGGTGGGAGTATGGGGGACGGTTGTGGTGTGGGGTGGGTGCGAACTGTTAAAGCAATGCTCTCCCAACCGGGCGGTCCCTGGTTCGAAAACCACAGTCGGTCAGGACATTATTTCTCCGATTTCGTCCACTACCGGTTGTGTCGGTGTAAGTATAATGTGACTAGCTGATGAAGTAGTCATGATACCCCCTCACTGTATCTAAGTGGAAGCACGCACAATTGTCAAATGTTATTTTTTGGACCCGTCCACATTATGGCCTACATTGTGCTGAAGTTAGACGCTAAGCAACAAACACACAAACACAAACACACACACACACACACACAACCGCAACTTATCAATGAGAAAAAAACCTGTACGAGCAAAACCATACAAACGTTAACACTGTGATATTTCTAAAAATCAAACTTCATTATTTTATACTGCCACTGCTGCTACAACTACTGCTACTCCTACTGCTACTGCAACAAATACTACTTCTGTCAATACTGCTAATAATAATAAACTATTATTATAGTATTAATGTCAATGACATTGCTGTTAATACTTCTGAGTAAAAACTCACCGGGGAGTTAGATAACGGAGTCGCCAGAGAAGAAACCCCCATTAATGCAAGCCTTGACTCCTGACACTCTAAGGGAGTCGGGCCACACCCATGTCTCTCTAGTCTCTCTCTCTCTCTCTCCCCTCTTTCTCTCTCTCTCTCCCCCCCCCTCTCTCTCTCTCTCTCTCTCTCTCTCTCTCTCTCTCTGTGCCATCTTTTTTTTCGCATATTACAGTTACTTTTCCTCCAAATTAATTTAGGGGTAGAACATTGGCTTCTGCCGCCTTTTTTGCCTATTTGTTTTATTTGCTAGGTGTTGTGTTACCACAACGGTCAAGATTTTTCGGAAGTTCTCAAGTTCTCCTTATATGTTTTGGATTTGTATCTAGGGAAACAGTTCATGTAAAAGAGATGCCGCCCCCAAATTTATCCCATTTTTTCCTGACCTGTAACATAGTGCTCTGCTGACCTCACCCAGCTACGATTTTCTTGCTCTTTTTAGTATCTTATTCCTTAAGGGATTTACTGGACGAATAAGCGTAGAGATCAAACTTTGGATCGAAGGAATTAAATTCTTTTCCTTAAAATACTAAAATGGAAATATCATACAGATTTAAATCTATTGGTAAAATCATTTTAAGGACCAGAGCAGAATGTTGTTACAAAAAAAAGATAATTTAGATCTGAAAGTTCATCGAAAAAATGGGGGGAATCATGAGTTTCATGGTGTTTGCAACTCTAGCCATATCACAAGAAAAAGTAAATATTTGACTAGTTTTACGTCACTCGATGTCCAGGACAATTATTCTATTCAGAGACGGTGCCTCTCTCGGTAAAGCCAAATATGGCGTAGGCCTACCATTGAGGATCTAACCTCAACTTCCTTGTCGTTGTGGAGTTATTATTATATTTTTGCACCATAATGTAAGATACCGCACGTGCATGGACGGCTGATAAAGCATAATACAAGATCGGCGCCAGACACGAATAAGAGACAATAGTTTACTCCAGTTTTAGAGAATCACCTTTTTTATAAATAAAAAATAAAATAAAATAAATAAATGGTTGTGATATGTGGCTACCTTTACCCTGCCCGTGACGTACTTTCTTACATGTATGTGTAGAAACCGTGCTAGTGATGACGCACATCCGTTACAGGCATTTCCTGACTGGCCCATTGTGGGCGCTATATCATGTTCAGATCTATTCAGGCCGTACCCAAACAGTTATGATCGCTGCAGTTACTGTAGGGATATTTTTTTTTAATAGAAAATTACGGCCAATATTAGCCACAATTGCCTTTTTTTATTTTTTCTTGTATGCCCTTAAATTTTAACAATTTTGGCTGTGGCATATAAATATCTCTTGCATCGAGTAATAAAAAATTGTGTGTACACAATATTTAATTTTTGGCGACCAAAAATGTTGTAATTTGATTCCATATGATTTTTCTTTATGTACATGTTGTGTATTTTTTTAAATCTGAGATATGTGGTTCGAATATAATTTATTAATGCTATTACCTAGCTGACTTTTCCTCATCGACATTAAATTTAAAAAAATAAATTATGCAAAATCACAAAATATCAGAGTGCAAGTTTAACAACTGTCTCGTATGTTAGACTACATCTATGTCGCTTTCTTTAGCTTTGTTCATTTTTCTTTTGCTGTCTCTGTTTCCGTTTCTGTCTGTCTGTTGCCTGTCTGTATGTTTTTCGGCCTTTCTTTTTATGTCTTTCTATCTCCTTCTCTCTTTCCCTGACCTTATCTCTATCTATCTATCTATCTATCTATCTATCTATCTATCTATCTCTATCTATCTATCTATCTATCTATCTATCTATCTATCTATCTATCTATCTATCTATCTATCTATCTATCTATCTATCTATCTATCTATCTATCTATCTATCTATCTATCTATCTATCTATCTATCTATCTATCTATCTATCTATCTATCTATCTATCTATCTATCTATCTTTCTAATTATATCTCACTCTCCAATTTTGGATTACATTTCCAGGTATAATGGGGGCGAACTAGGCAATAATTCCTATTGTCGTGACCCATCAATCAGAGAAGGTGCTGGAGCTGGGATGAAATCTCAGCTAGACGCAGACGATTCACTAAGTTATCATGGTATCGACCCAGACATCAGGCCTGAGACTGTTATCAACATTGACCTCTTGTGATTTCCTTACGAAAACGGACTCTTGGCGATCAGCAAAACTAAGAGTCTGATTTAACTTTCACACAAGTTTTATTTTCAAGGGGAGTCATATTACTGAAATTGTACAGATGGCTTCATAGCATTTTAGATTTAAAAAATGTATATTTATTTTCTTTTCCTCAGTCTAAAAGGAAAACAGAAATGAACAAAATGGAATAAAAATGTATAGAATTCAACTCATCGCTTGCGCATATATGTTTTTCCTCTATGAATCTAGTTAAAGGAGGCGTTACAAAAATAGTATTTTGTTATGGCCATTTATCCAAACAACCAGTCTGCATTTTATGAAAAAAGTATTTTTCGTTATAATTATTCTCGCGGGTTCTACGAACTATAATCATACCAAAAAACGCCAGACCTTTATTCAGTTTTCTATATGTCTATCCTTACGTTAGCCTTTTAAGTAGAAACAAGTAAAACGGTTAGAGTGAACAAGTCTAGCACTTTTTCACCAAAAAGCGTGAAAATATGGCCCAAGTCCAGGGAACATTATACTATTACCATAAACTTGTTGAGGATTTAGAACGGACGGGCCTTCACCTCACTTGGAAGTCAACTTGAATTTTAATTCCTTTTGCAATGACCAATTATTCCCACAAAAAAGTAAACAAATCTTTAGCTGTATTCTACTTCACCACTGCATACCTATAAGATTTAGCTTAAAACTGTTTTTAAAAGCTTGATTATATTTATCTTTCTATTCTTGCTTTTGCTATAAAATACACAGTGTATTAAGTTTCAAGTAAATTTAATGTTCAAATGCTAATCTGTCATATTTTTTCCTATCGTTGTGATTTCGTGAGGCCATTAACCTTAGTGTAAAAAATCAAAATGAACCTATTTACACATTTGGCTCGTTACACATTCTAGCCCGTTCGATTTCAGATATATCGGATAAAACATTATGATATATTATTCAAACATCGTTCTTGAAGAATTATTGTGGTCTTTTGGTGGGGTCTTTTAATCTGAGACTACACAATTTAATTGCTGGTTCATTCTTTCTCTATCGATATTATGTTCGAGCAACACTTTCTACACCACTTAAAAGAGTGTAGAGAGAATTATCCTAATCCAACCTATCTCTCATTTACGAATGGTACGTTTGAGTATCTCAATCACCAGCGATACATCTGTAAAGCGAAACGAAACTTGATCAAAGTAAAACTCATATGATAAAAATGTTAGTTCTGATTCAAATCAAGCACGACAATATCATCATAAATCATACCAGAACTGTCTTCACTTGACCGCTCAGTATTAATATTATTATTGTTATTATTATTATT
>RQTK01000173.1:566925-582506 GCA_003991915.1 Elysia chlorotica
AAAAAAAAGGAAAGTAAACTAAGGGAAGTTTTTTTTTCATCCAAAGCTAATACCACCCTTTATCCCCGTTGTGTAGGCCTACAATGAACTTCCCGTTACAATAATTTAGATATCGGAATAATAATCATTAAATAGTGCCATACTTGCTCATTGAATAAACCATTAAATATACTTCTAAACCATTTTTCGTCTTTTCATCTCTATTCGAACCATTCTCCCTGTCTCCGCTAGCTCAGTCGGAGAGTGCTCTCAATTTTCAAGCAGGAGGATTTACACACGGACCTTAGTCTTAGCTGGTGCGTCGTTTCAGAGATCTAGTGTAGTGTGTACCTAAACTTTAATAAACCATCCCCTTTTCCTCACCATCCCAGAACCCGCAGCGTACTGTCTGCTTTTGCGGAGGGTGCCATGGCTGCGCTAGTGATAGTCTCGGCCGCCATGACAAACATGCTCGCCTTCTACTCCCTCCTGAGGATGATGGACGCCGTACTGCAGTGGCTCGGTGACCGAGTCGGCATCGATGACTTGCACTTCGAAGTACGCATCCCATCTTTGTAGATAGCTCAAAACATACAAAAAGATCTAGGTGCGGTAAGCTTACGACGACTCGTCTTATGACAAGCGAATAAGAAACTGCGGACGAGCTGTAAGCTACCGCGACGGTGTATTTACGAACTTCTAATGTCATGCTTATGAAGCACGGCTTTGCAAAATGAAATCAACTTTAAAGACAGAAAAAACTGATAGGTAGCATCTGCTATAAACATGTAATGGCCATGGCGTTTGTTTACTTTTGCTCCCATCATTACAAGATGCCTATTTATATTCAAAATAATGTAAAATTAATACAGGTTTTATTTTAGTTATTTATCTGGTAAATATTTTAATAGTGGGAAATCATTGAAATATCTCATTTATCCTCCTTTTTATCAAACACACTCAGACTCTGATAATTTTATAGCCAGTAAATTTCACTCTCGTAAACACTGTCACGTCTCTGTTCTACCTATTACCATAAGTTCCTTTCTTTATGCCTACTTAATGCCATTCTTTAAACAACTTCAGTTTTTTCCCTCTGAATTTAAACACACCCAACACTCTGTCCCTAATTCAATTTCTGTTCTCTTAAACTCACTCTGTATCTGTATGTTTATGTCTCCACCAGAGGGCGTGCGGCTACTTGCTGTACCCACTGTCCTACATGATGGGGGTCCACCCTGACGACTGCTTCTCTGTGGGAGCTCTCATTGGAGTCAAGTTGTTCGCCACTCCCGCCAACGCGTTTATCCAACTGGGAACAATGATACAGGTTTGTTCTTCAAGTCCAACCTTAGCAACTAGGCTTTATAGAGGACAGTTATCAAGACTGAAGTCTGACAAGTGTATTATGTGCTGCTACGCAGAAACAGGTCGGGGATACGGATAAATTATATCTTCTTAAGCCGACCACATTGCCATACTACTGATCAAACCAGTTTTGTTTGGTTATGCTGCTGTTGTTGCTGTTATTGTTGTTGTTGTTGTTGCTGTTGTTGTTATGAGACATTAATTTTAGTACCGCATCACACTGATTCCCCTCACGCTCTTTCCCATTAAAATGTATTCCTGTTCACCGTTTTTGCCAGTTTTTAGAACTCGAGTTGTATAAGATGATTTCGAAGATAACCGCATGTTCTTATTAATAAATAATAATGAAATTTCAAATTTGAAATACATCTCCAGAACCGTAAGGTTTTCGAGAACTACCTGAAGACCAATGGCTCGTGGCACGCAGTCGGCAACGATATCGTTCTTCACGCCACAAATGTTACTTTGGAGAATGGAGTCATGCAGGTGCAGTAATGTGTAGGCACAGACAGTGCATTAGACTAAAAAATGAAAGAGAGAAAGAGACAGAGAGAGAGAGAGAGAAATCGAGAGAGAAAGACAGAAAGAAAGATTGGAAGTTAGATAGCTGAAGCTGGTAGAAAGCAACACAGCTACTGCCAATTAGGAACCACAGCCCCAGAGCGCCATTCTAGATCTGGGCACAGTCGGCACAAAACAAACAGCAGGTGAGGCATAGGGCCGTGTGGACTTGAAGGATGTCCAGAAAGAGTTCGAAGCAATAATAGACCCGCCTAACGATTCAGCTGTTGACATAAAAGCTGAGTGTAAGCCTACGTTAATGGTAGAAGTCAGCGACATATTAAATACATTAGAAACAGGCCTAATGCTGTTGTCAAAGTTAAGACAAAGACACAGGGGTAGTGGCGAGATGACTCACGTGATAGAGCGCTGAGCTGTTTAGGAGTGCGGGGCTCCGGTGCGATCGTACGACTGGACAAAATTGTAGGATCTCTTCTCCTACTGGTTTGGTTGGTTTTACTGTAAGTAATCTTCTCAGACAGAAGTCGTGATATCCAAGCATGGTAAATTTTTAGACATTAGTCATGGAACTCGTCGGCGATAAAGCCTAGTTGCTGTCGTTAAACGTTAGGAAAACCACCGACCAATTAATCAACTAAAGAAACATTTTTTTGTGCATTTTCCTCATGTTTCGTTGTCATTTCGAACCGTCCAGGAACGATCTGAAGTGATCTCAACCTACGCTATCTGCGGATTCTCCGCCTTCACAGCACTGGCCATTGGAGTTGGCGGATTCTTCGCCGTAGCTCCAAATCGCAAGAAGGATATCATGAAGGTCATACACTACGCTTTTTTCGCTGGGAATATGGCCTGCTTTGCTACGGGTGCAGTGGCTGGTAAGATATCTGTTTGATTGAACGATGTTAAAATAGTATCTCAGAAAAGGTAGAATATTATTATGATTAGAATAATAGCCTAAGACTTCTGTGGTTTAGCGAGATATCCTTGAGGAAGTTTAGCGCGCCAGCTGAAAATTGAGCCTCTGACTTCCTGCCCCTCAGCCTACAAATCTAGTAATTTCAAGGAGCAAATGTACGTGTTCGAATGGAGAAAGGGTCACTGCGTTTATGAACTTCGAGGATCTTACTATGTTAATAAACAGAGAGGGAAGTTTTACATTTTAAAAAATCAATGCTTGTCTACTTCTAAATCAATTTATCAAAATATTAAAATGAAACATGTAGAAATAATTTTGTGATTTAGAGCCTGTTTTGCTATATTTAAGATTTTAACAATCGTCATAAACTAGGCAATATGTCTTAAAAATAACATAAGAATCAGGCGTATTCAGCATGACGTTTTTTCGTCAGATAATCGATTTAGCAAAAAACCTATTCTTCAGCTAAACACACACTCAAACACACACACGCACACACACACACACATAAATGATCGGTACAGTTATATCCAAGGTGCGAAGATAGAAATCTTCAATTTAAGCTGGCAGGAGGAGGCGTTTCTTTTAAAATGAAGATTTCCTTTTTTCATTTAAATAAAATAATATCAACATTCAAAAGTATTAAAATCGCCCATGTTCACTTTGCAGTGCAGTATATATTTGAGGCTGCCACTTTCCATAATATTGATGGGTAGAAAGATTTTGCTCTCATTAATAACCACTTAACAAGAATGCCCATAAATGGAAAATGATAGGAATCTCAAGTGACTCTTTTGTCCTGGGAAGGGCTTTACTTAAAGTGGGATTGAGTCTCTCAACAGCAAATTCAGAGCAAACAATTCATATTCTCTATAAAACAACCCACAAAGTAGTCACTGTTCCTTCTCTAGCTTACCCGATCTTTTTTAAGCAAAGGCAAAAGAAAATTCATAGAGTTGGAAACTAATTTTCCTGCTGTTTTTTCTCAACAGGTTTGGTGTACCGTGACGTCTGACAAAAAGAAAACACAGAATTTCATCCGCATCAACGCAATTACAGCTAATGATTACATATTGAAAAATAAGAAAACAAAACTAAGCCCCCTTAAAGACTTTAAGAAACATACAACTAACCACATCTTGGGCAGTTTTCTTATGACTTATAAAAATAAGTACAAACTCAGTTCATACAATCCCCTCGAACTTCGTGAGTTCCCAACTGGTTTATATGATTCGTATATCATTATAATATTATTTGATAATGTTCGTTAACATGTTATGGGATATAGTTCCATCCATCCACTTCGTACCCTCAGGACTGTCAGCCAAATCTCGCTGCTTTTTTGAAGGTTGTTTTGTCAGGGAGGGGCGGCTTGTTGAAATATTGTAGCGCTCCTTCCTTAAACCCTAAACATTGCCAGTCCCCGTAAATGTTTCTATCCTTTTTTCTGTTCACATCATTGTATCTGGAATTTAAAAAAAAACCGATGTAAATAATGTATTTTTAAACTAATTCTAGCCATGTATTTTTGTGTATAATTAATAAAGATTTGAAAGTTCCTCAATCAACATTCACATAATAATTATTTATATCATTAATCATCACCACTATGTCTCCAATGGGACCAAGATTTCAGTCGTATTGTGTTACGTGTGCTTCAGTATTTCATTAAACAGAGGCTTTTTTCTAGTATCTAGTATCTAGATTTCATTGGGTTTGGGTTTAATATTTATTTCTGTCATACAATGTTATCATCTTGTTTTTAAATAAAGTTAAGACCAACGACATACTATGCCTGGAGAGAGAGAGAGAGAGAAGAATGGAAAAAAAATCATTCTGGCACAAAATATCGTCGGAGCACTATTAATAGCTCAGTCACTTGGAGTTTTAAATGGTGAGTTGAAGACCCCCGGTTGCAATCTCATCCGGTGAGAAAATGATTATAACTATTTCAGAGGCTTAGTTGATATTTCACAGAGCCTTGTAATTTTAAGAAATGTTTGAGATGAAGTGCGAGACAATGTTTACGCGTAGGCTTGTAATTTGTATGCTGGCATGTATCGGGGTTGACTGTGCTCACCAAATCAACTGTTTGCCGTGACGGAGTTAGATTCTCCAAGTTTCGAGAATATTCTCGCAGTCATTATAGGCTTAGAAGATAGGGGGAGATTAATGTTAATCCATAATGTGAACTAGAAACTAGTTGTTTCTAGAACTTCCTTGAATAATCTAGGAAATTATAGAGAGCGAGGTGGAGTGAAGGATTGATTGATGTTTTTTTTTTCTTTTGAAGAGAGAGGAGTGTTTATACTTCTGGTTGTGTTGTAACATCTGACTGCAGTGAACGCTTTTATTTTGTTGTTGTTCAGATCCATTATAGATCTACATATATTGTTAAGTACTGATTTAGATCTGCACAATATTGAGTTGTATTATTAACCATCAGACAAGGTGTTTAGTAATAAAGTTCAACTACTACGTTTCTACAGAGGGTTTCTAGTATTCATTATTTTGTTAATGTTGATAAGATAAGGTGCCCGAGTGTATGTGCAATATAATTAGATTCAACAACTGAGCTAAAACAGGGACGCGCATAATCGAATCAACGCCACAAAAAGGCTCCCTTATCATGAACAGGGGACGAAATTGCTCGATAGTAGAGCGCGCAACTTCGAACCGTGAATCCTTTGTTCAAGCCCAGAGCGGGCCGCCCTCTGGTTGGGTCGATGTCAGTATATTATGTGACCGGCTAATACGGATTCTGACAGTCATGCTTTGTCTTTGTGTAGCAGCAATTTTCGTAGAATTTTCAGACTTTATTCTGTCTAAATTGCCTATACAGCTATCTAAGGGCGGTTGGATCACTTTGTGCCTCGGACTGCTCCGGACTACCCTGAACTCTGTCCCGTTCTGCCTCTAATGTCATGTTCAGCGCTGTTGGTCGACTTAACTCCGCCCCGTTCTCCGACCATCAGGTCAATGGGATTGTTCTTCTCCTTGTCTTAACTGAGCAGGGGCTCAGGGGGTGTATTTTAGCAGCTTCTAATTGGAGGTTTTCGGTTCGATTCCTGACCAGTTCCTTCCGCCTCCCATTGTTATTTACTGCTTGGGTCGCTGTCGTGTGCATGTAGTGTCACAGAAGTATAAGCCTCCTTGCTCTATCTCTATGAGGGAGAAAGTAAGTCATCAGATTGGGATCCGCCCATGATTTGTTTTGCGTTGATGAAAATGTAGGTTAAGAATCTTATAAATTATACGGAATCTAGGGAGGCCTCTGGTGCAATTCATAACTGTATAGCAAGTTGGACCTGACTTGCTAAATTTAGGACAGAGAAGAAAACTTTAAATTAGTTTAAAGAAATTGCTGGATATATTTTTCATTCTAAAAAAGCCGCAATGACGACCACAAATAAATACAATTTTAATAGCTTAGCTCTTCTTGTATTTGCACACCATTCTATAGCGACGACTGAGGTGATAGCAAAGATCAATTCTCACGACACAAAGCCAAGAATGATGAAGATCTCAATCATATTTTCGAATCATCCAGGCTGGTAAACAATGTTCTTAAAATTATATATGTACTTTCATAATTATAGTTATACCGTTCAATGTTGGCCCATTTTCATCAGAATTTTATCTTTGAAAATCCAACATTTTTATATTTTCTTAGTCGATCCTGTCGTTTGGATGCAATTGACTTAATTCATAATTTCTTTGAGGCAAATTTCTTTTCTTTTTTTGTGTGTTTAAAACGCAGTTAGAAAAGTAACTAACATTTAAAGAGCGTGAAAAAAATAAAAAAATAAACAACTTTAGATGACAAAATAGCTCCAGCTTTCCGACACTAGGGAACAGAGAACAAAACAAAAACAAAACAAAAACAAAAGACTAAAAGCAGAAGAAAATTAGCAAAGAGTGGTAACAATGCCTTTTCAGAAAAGAGACAAGAGGGGAAGCAGACAAAGAAATAGACAGGGAGGGAGAAAGAAAGAGAGAGAGAGAGAGAGAGAGAGAGAGAGAGAGAGAGAGAGAGAGAGAGAGAGAGAGAGAGAGAGAGAGAGAGAGAGAGAGAGAGAGAGAGAGAGAGAAAGAAAGAGAAAGTGACGGGCGGACAGGCAGGAAGCCAGACAGAGATTGGGAGAAACCTCGAATACGCGATTAATTTGAAATGTAAGTAAAATGTAAATGTTTTCACCACATTGTATACAAACTGATTTTTTTGTATTTATTTCTTTAATGGTGCCATCTTCAATGCTCCAAATAAGCTAAAAACGAAATCAAAGCAATAATGCCACAACAAATGTTTTTAATTAGCACACAATATTTTGAGATTTGATATCAGTAAAAGCCAAATACTGGTATTATTTTCAATATGAAAATATTTTATTTGAACTTCGTTGCAAGAACATGTAGGCTTTCATTAAAAACATAAAAGATTAATTAAAAGAATATAAAAAAGGGGGATAATCAATACAAATCACGTAAACCCACGACCTTCCTCTGTGTTCATAGGGTCTGGTTAGTGTTACAGTCTTACATTTTGATTTGTAATAAAGATTCATCCTCCAGTCGTTACTTCTTTACAGTCTACTAAATATAATAAGGGACCGATATTGCTAATAAACGCTCAACCCATGATGAGCGATTCGAGCGGTCATCAAAAAGAGATTCAGAGGATTTTTTGTAGATCTAACGAAGTAACTTGTTCTGCAGGCAATATCGCTTCACTGAGGGTTTTTTTTAAATAATTGTTTTTAGTTGTGAACGCAGGATCTTTCTTCAAAACATCGAAACATCTCTATAAGATTCTTCTACATACTCTATTAATTTCTCTCTCTCTCTCTTTCTCTCATCTCTCTTTTTTTCTCTGTCTATCTCTTTAACTATTTCTCTCTCATTTACTCTCTTTATCTATGTATCTATCATTCACTCTCTCTATATCTGTCTCTTCATCCAATCTCTATCTACATTTATTTATATCTCCCTCAGACCTCTCTCTGTTTCTCTCTCACCACTATCATACTATCTATTCAATTCTGGTTCTCCTTGTCTTTTCATTGCCTGTACAAATAGTTTAAGAGCACGATAATCAGATAATATACAATAGCATATTGCTAATATGGCTGGCTACTTCGGCAGTCTTACAAAAAAAGAATGGTAAACATCACTTAGGCGCAGTGACGCAACAAAATGTACAAGCAGAAATAAGAATATATTCCATGTAACATTTTTTAAATAACTAATCACGTTTGGTGCTTCATTCCCGAAAAGGAAAAGGGTAAGACTTATCCATAGTGAGTCTATGATTTGAATATTACCTGACAATCCATTACGGAAGGTAAGGTTTTGAAAATAAAATACCACTTGTTAATTTTAATTTCTCTACGTTTCTCCAAAAAACCCATATGGAAAGGATAACATTTGCTGAGATTCGAACCATGGACATCCTGCTCATCAGTCTAAAACACTATCGACTGAGCTGTCTGCTGATGCAACATGATTTTCGCGTGTATGTATGCGCAGTTGTTAGTGTTGGGTACAGTTCACCATTGGCATTAAGAGTATCCAAAAATACTGCGCTGCGAAGCAACATAAAGGAATTCTTGTTTCGCTCTTTTAGATGTATCACTGTATGCACTTATGCGAAAATACCCTATTGCTATGTTTCAGACCTTAACCTGAGTTCCAGAGGCGACAGATTTATGTCACCGAGTACCTAGGCACCGTAAGTTATATGAATCAGTCTATGTACTTTTTGCAAACAGTCAGGTAACAGGCGTAGTCTCTGCGCTGACAGAAAATTGCATCCATCAAGCAGAATTTCATTTAAAAAATGCATATTTTTGTTTTTCTTGGTGGGCCTAAGTAAAACTGAGGAGTGCCCCGTCTCCTTGCTAATGTGCATGACTTTGTTTTTTTTTCGTTATTGACGATCAACTACGTGCCAAAAATGGCGTGGTATGTTCGGCGTCAGAAGAATTACATTGTATTTCACCTACATGCCGAATTGTGTTTGGTGGCTCTCTGAAGGGGACCTTATGCTGCTGTAATCCCCACATGGAAAGAGTTGAGCGATTTATCCAAACTTAAGAAAAATTCCCATTATTCAAGGAAAAAATTTTAAATGACATTTTTATGTTTTTCTAACTTGAGGGGGTAAATGTGCTAAATGACTGTTAATAGATGATTTCCGGATCATCAATTAAGATATGAAGTGTCTCCAACGTTTGCTCACTTCTTTTCTCATGAAAGCGAAAGTTGGCTTATAAAAAACAAAAACAAGAAACAAAAACCAAGAAAAAAGCACCTTCAAGGCACATTTAGTCTCTTGAACCATCGCCCCAGATAGTTTGACAACTTGTTTATGCACATATATTTTTTGATTTACAGAATTATAATAACAACAAACTGAAATCATGACTAAGCAACAAAACTTCAAGACATAATACTTTACCTTTACTTCTAGTACTGTCTTATGACATCTATAACGATTACAAAGTATATGACCAACCCCCATTGTTCAATTTAGGTTGATTCAGAGACCCATTGGGTATAATATATCCATCCATAGGAGGAAATAAACAGTGCTTGACCTTAAAAGTGATCGAATTCACAATTGCTTGCATTCCAAGAACTGGAGAGCTAATAATAGATCTGTGCGGACAAATTTAAAATAAATAATAATTATTATTATCTTCAAACGGATGGGATTTGTATTAGTTATTTGAGCGTTATCTTGTTATTTGCTGAAACATGTATTGTAAAAGACGCAAGAGAAACTGGGAGCATTATTATAATTATGCACGAAGAGATAAATAGACAGATATATAGATAGATAGATAGATAGATAGATAGATAGATAGATAGATAGATAGATAGATAGATAGATAGATAGATAGATAGATAGATAGATAGATAGATAGATAGATAGATAGATAGATAGATAGATAGATAGATAGATAGATAGATAGAGAGAGAGAGAGAGAGAGAGAGAGTGGGGGAGAAAGAAAAAGAGGCAGGGGTAGTAGAACCAGAGACAATCACACAAAAAGGCGAAACTAGGCAAAATGGATTGGAGGGGGAACAGTTTGAAGAGGAAGAAATTACTAGCATACTTATACAATTACCCGCTTTTGCTCACATATGGTGCCCATTAATCATGAAAAACTTTTCCTTACTTTAAACATGCTAGTCATGTCGCAATTTGATCGGACAATATTTAGCAATCCGACTGTCATGGCCGCCTTCGTTGGGGGCTGGCTGTTTCGAATGAAAACATAATTTTTACAGTGTCCGCTTTTTTGCATTATTGGAGCATCAATTGCATAAATAACAATTTCCAAAATTAATGTTCTTTACATCCGTTTTATTTTCAGACTAGAGCTATATATAAAATAAGTTAATCTATTTTAATCGTTAATCATAATTAAATTGAAGTACTTGCTGTCATTGTGGTTTACTAGTTTTAAATCTAGATTAGATCAAGATAATTGGTTAGAAGGGGTGAATTAGATAAAAAAAAATAGAGCAAAGGACTTGAATATGAACTTCGAACTTATTGAATTATCAAAATTTCTCTACATTACTTCAAATATTGCCCCCTGTGACCAATCGGCGTGTGAGTGTTGTTGTTGTTTTTGTTCTTTTTTCTGTTGTGCATATTGTTGTTTCTCTAAGAAATGTGAAAATGAAGGTATGCCCCATAAGGCGACCTGAAAGCTGTAAGCTACCGCGATATGATAATCACGACCTAGATCTAGATATTTCTTTAAAACAATAACCCCTTAACGAGGGTTTTTTTTTATAGATATATAATATGGGAATCTTGATTATTATTATTGTCTTCATTATTCAAGCTCGGCTAAAAAATCTAAAGTAGGCGATTAAATGAAGTAACTCACCCCGGGAGTTTGTTCGCTTCATGGCTAAAAATTCTAGATATGGTATTATCTGATAACAGGCGGATTGCGATAACTTTACTCTTTTTCTGGAGCTGAATATTTAAGGATGGTAAATTATTGATGAAATAACTAAAGTTTAGTTTTATTATACAGCTCTTGTCTGAAAAAAAAATCGGAGGTATAGATGTATCCTTACTCATGTAATAATATAAATTTTGAAAAACACACAATTGACGCTCCAAAAAAAAAAAGCGGACGTTGTAAAAAACTTACACTCGCATCAGTCAGTCAGCAAAGGAGTCGGCGTGGCAGTCCATTCGCTAACCACGATCCAATCGAATTGCTTCAACACAGTCAGCCCGCAACGAATCTTCTATGTATCCATCTATGTATCTAAGTATTAAATCCATTCGATGGACGAGTATATAAACGTAGCCTACAAGAGACAAAAGGAGGTAGAGACTCAAGAAAATATGAACTCGTTAGCCCCCCTTTTTTGGCCCAAACACGTAAAGTTACCTGCAGAGCTTGTCATATTGTAAGCTACGTTATCATCAACACCTGGAAATTATTCGATACGGCTTTTAAAATAAGAATCGTGTAATTGAGTAATGATAGGACGGCATATAGCAGAAAGATTTGATTTAAGAACTAAAAAGTATGTACTGACGCGGCTCGCGTACAATTCTTGCAAAAAGTACCTGAATATGCCAGAAAACAACTACATTGTTTTCTATGTTGAGCGTCTTTGTGATTTCATGTCTTGATGGATCTAGCGGAGACATCTTTTAATTGCTAAATTTAGCAGGGTTCACAAAGGATTGGGTAATCAACGCGACCAGCTATTTCTATTATATTTATGAGCATATTTAGGGCAGAATCGAGGCGACCCAAAATAACAGGCAAAGTCACCACATTGACTCAAGCAATCACATTTTTGCATAACAAAGGTAAAAGTTATCTGTTTTAAATTAGACTCATAATAAGGACAGAGTAGTTATAATTATTTTGTTCGGCCTACAAGCCTGCGAGACTAGGAATATAAACTATCCTAACCAACCCTTATATTTTAATGTTATAGCTCACTTTGCTACATAGAGCAAATGTTTGTTTATTTCGGTGAACCTGACTGTTGTTATTGGAAGGGTCGTGTAGAATAGTGCTTTAGGAGAACTTGTTCTGCCCTCTCGACCTGAACCCCAAAGTTGTAACCTGCCTTAAACCTGTAATTAATATTTACAAGATTTTGCTCACTTTGACACGTAGGGTAAAAGTTTGTACACTGTGGTAATTTTACCTGCTATTTTGGTGTAAAACTCACGGTTATCTTTTGAATTTATGTTATTTTTAGCGTAATTAAGACTAAACTGTAGCCTTGGATGCAGAACAAGTTGTCAACGATCGGGATCATCCCAGAGGAATCTGTCATCGCCCAGCAAGCGGGCTAGCTGGACATTGTACTTGTGGTAGAAGGAGGTCAGGATGGCTCGCGTCTCTGGCAGCATCTTGCCGATCTTCTTGTCCTTCTCCCGCCGAGAGTTGGCCACTGGCTTCTCCAGGACGTGCGCTGCCTCCTGGGCCGACATCGACCCTGCCAAGGCAAAATTCGAATTGGGTGATTGGTCACACAGGAACAAGGTAGAGAAGATAAGAAAAGATATAACTTTATTACAAATTGTGTCCTTTAAATGCACATTTTGGGGTTACGTAAGTGTAGCACAAATAAAACACGAAGAGAAACGAAGAGTTTGTTTCGCTTTGGTATGGTGGGTTTATTTAAATACATCGTCAACAGCTAAGCATCTCGGATGGGTCCAAAGGCTAATGTCTGACAATTTTATTTTCTTCCTCTCAAAGAAACAGAGCGGCCTGTCGATATCAGAGCTGACGTCTTGGTCGTTCATATTTCATGGACAACCACCCAACCAGAAGGGACACGGAGACAAGATGAAGCATCGAACTGCGAAGCTCTCGAAGAGAAGCGCGTGCTCTACCATTATGACTCTTGTTGCATATTTTTTAACTAAAGCGTTTTTGTGGAGCGCTGGGCGACTAATGGCGATGCAAAGGCTGTGCAGAAAACAGAAAGCAATGTAATAGGACATGTTCGAAACCTTCTTTCCGTCAAATATTTCTTTGCCCAATTTTGTCTCCGAGTTGGGTCGGTGTCAGTTAAATGTGACAGGCTGAGAAAGAAGTTATTATTTTCCCGGACAATCTCTGTATGGCAGCACGTGAAATTGCCAGGCGTTAGTCTTGGGATCTGTTTATAGTTTTGCCAATTTTGCGCTGACGTATGAGGCTAAGCAACAGACTCAAGTAAAACATGTATTATAGGGGTGCGTTACGAGGAGGTGGTTAGATAGTTCAGTAGGTGAGTGATCTGTAGCTGCAGGTGATTGGTCACACAGGAACAAGGTACGAGAAGAAAAGAAAAGATATAACTTTATTACAAATTTTGTCCTTTAAATGAACATTTGGGGTTACGTAAGTGTAGCACAAATAAAACACGAAGAGAAACGAAGAGTTTTTTCGCTTTGGTATGTTGGGTTTCTTTAAATACATCGTCAACAGCTAAGCATCTCGGATGGGTCCAAAGGCTAATGTCTGACAATTCTATTTTCTGCCGCTCAAAGAAACAGAGCGCCCTGTGTATATCAGAGCTGACGTCTTGGTCGTTCATATTTCATGGACAACCACCCAACCAGAAGGTACACGGAGACAAGATGAAGCATCGAACTGCGAACCTCTCGAAGAGAAGCCGCGCGCTCTACCATTGTGACTCTTGTTGCATATTTTTTAACTAAAGCGTTTTTGTGGAGCGCTGGGCGACTAATGGCGATGCAAAGGCTGTGCAGAAAACAGTAAGCAATGTAATAGGACATGTTCGAAACCTTCTTTCCGTCAAATATTTCTTTGCCCAATTTTGTCTCCGAGTTGGGTCGGTGTCAGTTAAATGTGACAGGCTGAGAAAGAAGTTATTATTTTCCCGGACAATCTCTGTATGGCAGCACGTGAAATTGCCAGGCGTTAGTCTTGGGATCTGTTTATAGTTTTGCCAATTTTGCGCTGACGTATGAGGCTAAGCAACAGACTCAAGTAAAACATGTATTATAGGGGTGCGTTACGAGGAGGTGGTTAGATAGTTCAGTAGGTGAGTGATCTGTAGCTGCAGGAATCAGGTTCGAGGTTTAAATTTCATCCTGTGCTCTCATCTCTCTACGTATTTTTTATTAACATAACTGGCCCAAGATTACAATAATGGCACTAGGATGGACTGTGTGACTGAAAAAAAATATTGTCAGACGATTTTATCCAGAACTGTACACAATAATGCTTTGTTAATAGCAATATACGTGAATAAAAAAACAACTAAATCAAAATGGGTGATACGGCAATCAAATATTCTTTAATTTCTCACAAGATCGATAAAAGCAGTTTAAGTAGCGATCAAGAAAAAGAATCAAGCATTTTTCTTTCTTGATTAGAGAATGATCATTTTGACCAACTCAGTTCAGGACGGGATTCTTTTAGATTTCTTCCTTACTCGTGATTTTTTTTTTAGCAATTTACCATTTAAATATTCCTTCTAAGTTCTATATTCTAGAAATGCTGCATCTACATTTGGCTGTAAAACATAAAAATAACATTGTCTAGGCAGTGCCGTCATAAGAAAAAAACAAACAAAATATCTTTAAAATTTGTACACCATTCACTATCTATCATGTCTTAATTAAGATAAATAATTATGCACTTTTTGTCAGTAAATCTATGCCATGGACTTGTTTAAGAAACTCCCAACTGCACTATGTTCAATTTTTTAAAAAGATTAATCAGTGACATTGGTTGTTACTGAAAATATATCTATCAAATTTTACAAGATTTTTTTTAGTAAAGAAAAAAGCTATTAGACTTTAAAATATCAAATTCCAACTCTTTACAATAGCCTTTTTTCAACTTCCCTGGTGAGGTAAAAGTACCAACTCCTCGTCCCCAGCTTCAATCCAACACGTTTCCGTAACACAATGTGACATTCTACAAGCACGGCCGAATTTCATTTGAACTACTCCTGGGTGTAAAGCAACGGCAAACTGTTATTATGTCTAAGAAATTAGGTGTTCAAGTTACAAGGATGAAACTGTCAGTGTTTTTCCCCTGACATTTAAGGAGAAACTTTGCCTCTGCTATTGGTTTAGCGTGGGGATTTGAGAGTATGCTATGATTCTCTGCCATAATTATCTATGTAACAGTTTAAAGAACGGGTAACTTAAAAGCCGCTTTCTGAGGATCACAACCACAAACTAACAGGAAGTGCTCAAGTTTGGGATATAATACAGGCAGCATGCACAAGGCGGCGCAGTAGTCCTGGGGTAGAACATCGGCTTCCGGCGCAAAAGGTCCGTCGTTTGAGCCCTGGCGATTTCGCTCCCTTCCGGTTGGGTCGGTGTAAGTTTAATGTGATCGGCTGAAACAGAAGTCATGGTATCCCCACCCTGTCTCGTGTGTGGCAGCACATAAAATTGTCAAACGTGAGTATTGGGGCCCGTCCTCAATATAGCCTATATATTGCTGATGTTGGAAGAGCCCGCCCCCCATTTTTTATAAACTGTTTTGAAATACAGTTGTCATTTTAAAGCCATAGATGTATATAATTATTATAATTTTGTTTTGTTTTCGTTTTTCGTGATTACACTGGTAAGTACTCACTCAGTCCTAAGAACTTGTGAACGCGTGCCACTGTTTTCAAAGGTTCAACCGAATAATCCTCCAACCGAGCCACAAGAATCTGGTCACGTGGGAACACTGAAAGCCACTCTTGGAGAAAGACAAAGTACAGACCGAGCCGAAGTCTCGCCTACACAGAGAGAATAAATTAAATAATACAGTTCACA
>RQTK01000173.1:583183-596642 GCA_003991915.1 Elysia chlorotica
TAATAATAATAATAATAATAATAATAATAATAATAATAATAGTAATAATAATAATAAATTAAATTTTTAAGTTAAAGAAAAAACAAAGATTTATTTGAAACTTTAACAATGGTACATTTAGCACTCTTTGTTTCCGAGTATATAATAATTTTTGAAGAATACAGTCAATTTATATAGCATATGCGACTCTCTGCAATTTTTGACGAAACTTCATAACTGACACATGTTAGATGATCATCTCCATTGTCACTGACAGTTGCTCAGCAGTTGTTTTTTTTTCCTGCACTTACCCTGGATTTGCTAGCGATAGTGTAATTATAGACACACGATCTCAGCGCAAACACTTGGGTACATTCCTCTAGAGCGTCGATCGCCTGGACCGAGTCTCTGTGGAAATGCTCCCTCGCTTTCTCCGTTGTTTGGAAGTAGAGAAAGTCAGAGTACAGCCTGGAAATGTAAAATACAACTTGCAATGATTTTATATTAGAAATATTCTATATCTGTTGTTTTTTCATATTCGAAAGTTAACGTTTTGAATTAAGTCTGAAGTTACTACTGGCCCCTTGTCTCAAACCATGAATATTGCGGTGGACGCGCATACAAAGTAGTTGTATTTTATTCATTAATTGATTTGTCTAAATTATTGTATTCTCTTGTGCCACTGCATCAGAATAGCAAAAGTAAAATAAATTCCATTAAAAAGGATGTTTTTTTTTGTGTAGACGTATTGTTCCAATTACTTCTCCTCTCTCTAACTACATAGCTCAGTATGTTATCCCTCCCCCCTCCCCCCTCTTGGTACCACCCCGAAGACCATGGCCTTGGATCTATTAGATCTTTGATGAGAGTAAGTGAATAAGTGAACCACTCTACTAGTTAAACGCCTCCAATCTCAAAAAAAGTTTCTAAAGAGCGACGGGTCCCCAGCGCGAGAGACCCGACTGGTCACATAAAATTTTTCTGACACAGGCTTAACACACAGAGGCCAAACGCTGCAGTCAGAACGGAGCTCGAACTCAGGACCTCCTGCGCAAGAAGACACTGTTTTCATAAAAGGATGTTTTTCAATCTTGTTTTCTAATAATTATTTCTTACCTGTCGACGGGATTTCTCAATATCACAATGATCCTCGCCTGGGGAATCAATCTGGTGGATGGTACAAACAAGCCAAGGTGAAATGTGAGAGAAGAGCAAACATAAAAATATTTAAAATACATGACTGGGACATTGGACTAGCTCTACCAGTATTGTTTTCAAACTGCACAAAGTAAAGCTTACTGTTATAATAAACCTCTTGTCTCGTAATGGCATACCCATGCTTGTTTTTTGTTTGTTTTGTTTTTAGTGAGCTAGCCTTGTTTTCCCGTGTTGTAGAGTAGACACTCTTAGAAATATTAACTGAATAACGAACATTGAAAATGATTGATATTTTAATAAAAAATACTTTGCTCAGTCGGCTTTGGAAGCATGGCAAGCTCCTAACGGATCTATTAATATTACTTTGACTGTTGGTATTTTATGCAGATGCATCAGATTTATTTGTTTTATTTGGCTGCATGTTCATGTATTTCATTCATACAAAAAATTGACAATTTAAATACATGTACATTGCATTTAAAGCTATGTATATAACCTAACAGGATAATCATTTTGGCACAGCAGCTGTGTTACTATTTAACACATGTTTCCATTGTGATTTCTTTGTCTCTGGTGGTTCCTCACGTATCAGCCATAGCTGCATCAAATCATGAAACGAACATAGATCAACATAATAAAGTGACTGTGTATCAAGATAAAAGAGAAAAAATGGTATGGCTACAGAATACATTTCACTTCAACATTTGAGTACCGGAAATAATTAAAAAAGATTACATTATAGCAGTATGAAAGAACTCGATGTCTTGTTACTTTATGACTATCCATTGTTCTGCTTTTGTTTGTAGTAGTCAATAGTGAGGTGTATAACTTTCTCCATATACATGTTTTTATAGATCGGATCTAGATTTATATCCAGATTGGGAAAGTAGATATCCAGCTCTGAATTTCGAAAAAGTAGTTCTATCAGGCATATTCTAGGAACTCTTTCACCATGGCGAAATGTCGAGAGACTAGAATTTGCTCTGAAAAATGTGATAAAATTTTTTGTATTGTGAGGAAGAAAGATGTTGGCTGGCAACAAGTGGCAGCGTACCTGTGTATGTGATGCGCGTTAGTGTAGCGGGGCTCTAGAAGGCCACAGTTCTCCGGGTTTTTCCACCAGTCATCATTACACCAAAGCGTGCTTACACTGCCATCTCCTGGAGAGCCAAAGATAAAAAGAATATCCATGCAAATCTTTGGAGACACTGGAAATGGATATTGTTGTGAGGGCAGTTTATCATGAAGTCTCACATTTTAACTGGGGAAACACATTTTTATATATTATGGAGAGCGATACTGGTTGTAAAACTCCCCTCTCAGCAATCTTATATGAATTCCCTGTGTCTTTTGTATATATTAGTCCAAAATCATTCTTTTAGATGAACGTAAGGTGGATTAGGATTTCAGGTCTGTAATTATGTCTGATTTAGGCAGCATTCTCAATGAAAAATGGGGGTTCAAAAAATAGGTGTTATTTCTTATCCTAGAATGTGATTATGGAACGTCATTATGGAGTCACGTAAGTTCATATTAACATCACTTTAAAGTTCAACCTCCTAAGATAAATTTGTGTTTGATTAGTAAAACCTACTTATAGACTTATAGTGACTGAAAATGCATGGTATATAATCTTTGTTCTCATACAATAAATTTCCATCAGAAAGTCACCCTTTACTATCATAATTATATTCTATTTGGTTCCGGAAAACCAGAATAAGCTGAGCCTTTTACATCAAAACTTACCAGTGATAGCTGGGTGTAGGCTACCGTTTTCACTCTCTTCCTTTATTCTGTTGATGCGAATCGCAGTATGATCAAAAAGATCCGTGTAGTGTGCAAGGGGAATGCTCGTGGAATAATTGCGTAGCCAGCCGGAAGGTTGTTTGCCGGAAGACACCGGGCCTAGTGAGGGCAAAAACATAGAATACTTTCATTTGCATTCTATACATCTAATTTATTTAAATTTACGATTTACGTTATATACTTGACTTTTCTGGACAATGCATATTTTACTAAAATATAGTTCATACAATTTACTTAGTAGACACAGAAAAAAACGTGCTTCCTTTACATGGGTTAATTTACATACTACAATATTCAACTAATACTTTATTATACTTCTTTAAACCAAATACTTAATAAATCCTCAAAAGCCATTGTTAAGGTTCAAGGCTTTATGAGAACATTTCAAGTGATCTTACCTGGCACAGTGGTGCACTGAATTCAAGAATGCTGTTAAAAGTCACTAATCATAGTCACTAACCATAATATGGTATATAATATATGGTATTTAACTATTATATTATAATAGTTAAATACTGCACTATTTTTACAAGTCCATTTTGCAATTTTGCGAGAAGTATATTTTACAATGTCAAAGTTAATCTAATAACATTGTATCATTTACTTACAAAGCGTTATTGAATTCTAGAAGCAAACAATTAAATTGATATTATACTTTCTTGCCCCGCAAATCCAGAACCAAATAATTGAACTCAGCGTATTATACTGTTATTACATACTAATACTTTCAAACGACGATAATGGGTAGCATGATAAAGTTCCTTAGCATTGTAGTTTCCGTTTTGCTCATTGACCCCGTAAGATCAGGATAGAGGTATGCTTGGACGCCGATGAAAACCCCCTAAACCATTGTTGACGTTTTCTCTAGGAGTAACGACATCGCTAGGCATCTGTTTCCCCAGCAGCTGGTCCAATGCACTGACAAACGATAGCTCAAAATTTTCCTCTACCCATTGTCCAAAGTAAATAAAATGAAACCATTGTATGTGTTTTAAACCACATCAATCCAGAATGAAATAATGGAACTTATCTGTTTATGCCCTACCAATTTATAATAAAAAAAATCAAACTCTCAGTATATCTTTTTACAGCACCAACTCCTTTGTCTCTATGTTACTTGTAGAAATGTCAGATGTTAGCCTCGGGACCCATCCTAGAGAAAGACTACTTTCTTAACACCCCCCCCCCCGAAAAAAACCCAATAAAAATAAAAAATAAACTGAACCAAACTCACTGCATCTGCTCTTCCACAACCGATCCCGAATAAAAAGCAATTTAAACGTATATGCTCTTGCCCCACAAATTCAGAATAACGAAAATAGATCTCATCGTATCTGTCCTTGCCCCACAAATCCAGAATAACGAAAATAGATCTCATCGTATCTATTCTTGCCCCACAAAATCGGAATAACGGAAATATATCTCACTGTATCTGTTCTTGCCCCAGGAATCCAGAATAACGGACATATATCTCACCGTATCTGTTCTTGCCCCAATAGTGCGACTCCTTGACCGGTGGTACCACGATCTCCGGGTGTGCGACGAGCCTCTGATAGATGTCTGTGCTGCCACACTTCGGCTGACCCGCCAGGAAGAAGTACGGCAAGCAGCGAAGGCGGTACTTGACCGGAGGTCTCTTTCTTGACCAAAGTATCTTGAGCTTTTTGAATGTTTTGAAAATCGTATAGGAATAGTTTATATACGAGTTTTCCAAATAGAGATCAGATATAGGGCCTTGGATACGTTCCCACCAGCATGGGTTCTTGAAGTTTTTCAGGAATTTCACCGGTTTCTGTGGAAAGTATGAAAATGTTTAATCTAACGGATAAAGATCAAAGTATCCTTACCATTTTATACTTTATTTTTAGAGCGACTGTTTGAGCGACCATCCCATGAACAGATAAAGTTACGACCTATTGTTTTTTGTGAGAAAATGTGTCAAAACGATGGGGATTTAAAGTACGAGCGTAATCTACTAAGAAATGTTTGGCGTTTTTTCCCCAGCTCAAACTCATATATATTCACAGATAATTATGTTTTTTCAGTATTTCTAAAAAATCGATACGTGTTAGAAGTCTTTTTTCTGTTTTTGTTTCTTTATCTTGGTTTTTTTCCTCTTTATGGAACGTCTAGAGACCCTAGGTTTGGATTTCCCATACAACAACTACGATTTTATTAGAATGAAATGTTCACCATAATATTTACTACTTCAGGTCTAGAATAGGATACCTGCTTTTGCTTGTTTATTTGTTATGAATATCCTTCATTTCTAGTGGGTATTTCTTTTAAGTGTTAGTGTCTCGTAAACGAGAGAGACAGAGAGAGAGAGAGAGTAAGAGAGAGAGAGAGAGAGAGAGAGAGAGAGAGAGAGAGAGAGAGAGAGAGAGAGAGAGAGAGAGAGAGAAAATAATGAGCAGAGAGAGAGAGAGAGAGAGAGAGAGAGAGAGAGAGAGAGAGAGAGAGAGAGAGAGAGAGAGAGAGAGAGAGAGAGAGAGAGAGAGAGAGAGAGAGAGAGATATTAGAAAAATATCGTGCATGTCAACTACTTTCGAGATGATATGTACGATTCATGAAACGTTTCGATTGAATGCGAAATGTGAAGCTAGATAGGGACTACAACATATATGAAAATATAATGACACAATTGTTGTTTTTAGTCCACTTCCACTTACCATAGCCATTATTTCAGATTGTTCGGCTTCGGCCTTGCATGCTACGGGAATCACCCCATGCGACCTGCGACGCCATTTGCCCGTACTGTTTTCGCCTCCTGTAAAAAATACAGAAACAGTTGACAAAGAATGCTTCATGTAAAAAACAAAAAACCCACCACTAAACAAAGGGCTCACGTAGGTTGCATTTAATGGAAAAAAATAATAAATTAAAAAAGTATTTTAAAAGGGCTATCAAACGGTTTTTTTTTAATTCTTTTTTTTTTCATCATTCAAGAAGAATGCTGTCAAAGTGAATGTATGCAGTAAAAATGGTAAGACAATAGAGGGATGAAATGTTATATCAATTGTAGATGATAAGTACAAAAAAGAAAGAATGGAAGATGAAGTTGGGGTTCGGATTAGAAGGTTACTGTAAAAAAAAAGGTGAAACTGAATACGTACGTATATCATTTAAACGGCGATAAAAAAGAGGGCAGAGGGCAATTTATGTGAGTGAGGTAGGAAAAAATACATTGAATAAAAACGTCAGTCTACAGGCGACATAGCTGAAAAAGTTTCGAATCCCTGACATTTGCCATAGAGGCTTATCATGTGTTTGTATTCAAACAAGGCACCAGAAAAATAAAGACCTTGTCATTTGAAAATTATTTTATTATGGAAAAAAACATGGAACCATGCAGTTCCCGTTGAACAAAGAGTCCACACATTCAATGGAAAAATGGTTCGTAGTTTACGACTCTCATACTCAAACTAAAAACCGCTAGAGTTTTATATGTAAGCCTTAGAGGTTTTTTATATTATATGCGGCATATCGAATTAATGTGCAAGCTTATTCATATAGAGTCTTTAGAGATTCCTTGTTTTGACAATGATTTATGGAGCGATTGTCACAGTGTCAAATTTTAACGTCTTATATTCGACTTTGGTAGCTTTACAAGCTTTCATACAGAATAGATTAAAAGCATATCTCGCACACGCTATTTTGTGATTTTCAACGAACCTAGTTTTATCCTTGCGTTAATGCAATACAACAATTATCAGTAATAAACTGCCATAAAATATGAAATCTCCTGAATATGTCTTTTTATGTATACATAATAATACCATTCGTGTGAATGTCTTGAAACAACCCAAAAATATTTTCCCGTCTAGGCTAAATAATGTTATACTATCTTATGATAATCAAGATATTTGAGTTACAGTTTCAGTTATTGGAGGTGGCTCAAATTTTTATCTTCTTCTTCATGTTTTATCCAATAAAACAAAAGTCAAATTAATTCATTAAAACAAATCGCTGACAACCAATTCTGAAGGTCCAGGTTGTTCTTTTTACCCCCTTATTATTTACAAAAAATGTTTTTCTTTGTCACGGTGATTGTGTCACGCTTTTTTTTCTCATAATTATCTCAGGTTTTCTCCGTGTAGATCCTTTTTAAATATAAAAAAGACCCATGCACCTTTCCTGGCTGTTCCCCCGCCCTCTCTCCTTTTTGTTATTATAATGTACATGCCAGAATTCTAATTAAGTGTCGTCGCACCAGTGTCACGTATCTTGTGCGTTGTCTACCAATTTGTAAGTTTCGGCGATTAAAGAGAAAAAAAATGAAAATAATTAAATTAAAAAAATTCGAGCACTAAAAAAGCATGGTCGCCTCGGGTGAGGGCCTTTTTTGGGTGGATGGCCCGGCGCTCGTGCCCCGCCCTAAACCCGACAATGTGCTATGCCTTAGTAATGCTGACATTTTAACATTGGAACTGAAAGAATAACACACTGGTACCATTGCTATGCAAACAATAATGTGTTTAGTTCGGCCAGATTCATGCTCTCTATTTTTGGAAGCCTTCCTGTGAATGTTTCGGTACATCTAGGTCTAGATAAATATTCTCGGAGTGTGCAATCATCGTATATGCTACAGTTATGTTTACGTGCGCTCACAGCAGCTGCACAGCTTATAGAAAACAATAGGTTAGAATAATAAAGCAGCATTCGGGTTATTCTCGCTCCTATAGAAAGAAAAATATATCTGTTCTGAAAGTTTTTTGATCATCCAGCACCGAATCCGTGGCACTTGCATTGCCGCTTGTAAAATGTCGCGGCATCGGTGTGGTTTATATTCTTTAATCGCCAGGATATATTACGTAGCATTATAAATAATTATTATTTCTCCATGGATGCACAAGTCAGGCACAAGTTCTGTAGAAATTAAACTCCACAAGAATACTGGTCCTTTGATTCTTTTTCAACTGAACAAAAGCAGGCTCTAGCATTTCAACCACACCATTACATTTTTAAAGCCCACAACAAGAAAACTATGGAACATGGTTTTTCACCCATTGCATGTTGATAATTCCAGCATTCTTTAAATGTTAAACAAGGAATGCAATTCAACAACAGGAAAAATGTAACCCAAGCAATAAAAAAAGCAACAAATAAAACAAGGAATAATATATTTCATCAAACTAATTTAGAGAAGGAGAGATAGACCGGCAGGTATGTTAGGCAGACATAGTTATGTAAAGAAATATAACGCGAGAGAGAGCGGGGTGAGATGGGGTACATTTAAAAATAGAAAACAAAAACCAAGATAGAAATAACATAAGAAATCGTAAAGTCTTGAATTTGAGCTTGCAAAACATCAAAGAAGGCATATTGTATGACAAGCATAATTATCACACAGATGGAAATTATTTGTGATTCATTTAAATAACGGGCACATTTAAACATCATAGTAACATAAACAATCACAGAAACATATGTTGATTTTTTTCTTCTATTTGGTCTAAAAAACAGGAAGATATAAGAATACATAAAGGGGTAAAAGAGCTATAATGAACATCAAAAGTGTGCAAATCATTCAGACGATGGTTTCCACCAGTCTGTTTTTTACGAGAAACAGTGCCATCATTAAATATAAACTCACAATCAAAACTCCATATAGAGAATATGCTACGGTTTTTAAACAATGGTGTTGTCTGACAGAATCGCTGTGTAAGCACTCCATGGTGAGGTGGGAACACGATCTGGATAAGGTTATGTATTTTACAAGGAAGGTTTTTAAATATGTGTCTACTTTCTAAATCCCTTAGCTCGGGAATTTAATTGTGAATTACGTTTAGACGAATTGTGTACATGCATACACTTTTTTTCATGAGATAAACAGAAGTCAAGAAAAAAGCATGCAAGCTTGATAAAAGGGATCTAGATTTAAAGCAACGAATCAGTTTTGTTCTTCCCTCTTGTCTTGTTCTGCTAATAGAGTTAAAAACAAAAAGCTATATTTTCAGCGTAAATTACAGATATCTGAAGAAATAGCAAATTGTGTTTATCATTCCTTTTATCTCAGTTTGGAAGTTGGGTTCAAAGAAATCAATATTAAAAGCAAAATAAACAACAATTAACCTTTGTTTCGTAAAATAAGGGGAAAAAACAGTCCTACTTGATTTAGAGGAATTTTTAACTTTCAGGAGGAAGAAGTAGAACTGCTCACCTCTGAGTGCAAAGCGCGCATAACGAAGTTTTAAACACTTTTATAACAACAAGGTAGAATTAACTGCTCACCTCCGAGTGCACAGCGGGCATAACGAAGTTTTAAACACTTTTATAACCAATAGGTAGAACTAACTGCTCACCTCTGAGTGCAAAGCGCGCATAACGAAGTTTGAAACACTTTTATAACCAATAGATAGAATTAACTGCTCACCTGTGAGTGCAAAGCGCGCATAACGAAGTTTTAACACTTTTATAACCAATAGTAGAATTAACTGCTCACCTGTGAGTGAAAAGCGCGCATAACGAAGTTTTAAACACTTTTATAACCAATAGGTAGAATTAACTGCTCACCTGTGAGTGAAGCGCGCATAACGAAGTGAAACACTTTTATGAACCAATAGATAGCTGAAGCTCCAAAAAGCCGAGCCTCAGATGGGACAGCTTTCCTGCATGGAGGATGTTCAAAGCGCGCCCGGCAATTGTAACAATATTTTCAAACCTATACAAACCTGGGGAAGAGATAGTCAAATGTCACTTGAAAATAATGGCAAAAACATGGGAGGTACAGAGCATAATAAAAAATTGTCTCTGTTATTACAATACAATGAGGTGCTATCACAGGAGCTTATCAATGCGCACAACATGGTTGTGTCCGTGATTGGAAAATAATAGATAGATCTATGAGCTGAACTTACCATGGACCATCATGTGATTGCTGGCCGGCCTCTAGAGAAGCAACCTCAACTCTCCACAACATCGCTCATTGGCGGACTGGGTGGTTGTTAGCGTCAGGCGCAATGGTTAGCTACTCCTCCAATTGTGACAAGGAATAGCTTTGTATGTCCAGGAATATTACATCATACTGAAGTCATTTAAAATCTGAATGGTTGTAAACACTAAACAGTTCTTTTTTATCAGCAAGGGTACTAGATTTTATGCTTGATGCCAATTGTCCTTAGAATACAGCCGAACATCTGAAGATGAATAAAAAGAAAAACAAAATCTTTTATTTAAATTCAGAAGGCATGGTCGAGGGCTAGGTATACACTTTGTGCAAGTAAAATCACTAAGCCTGAACACGACTTAAATACCTGAAAGTACAGCCAGATAAATTTTAAAGAAAGGAAGCCCAATTTTCAAATTAGAAGTGGGGAAACACATTATGAAGTTCCGCGAGCTTCTCATAACATTTTTCTCCACAATCTTATTCAGAATCCATCGCATGAAGTCACCATGACCCTAATGTCTCGTTAATTTGTAGTCGGGAGGATTTCCGTCACCGGGTGAGCATTTCGCAGGAGTGGTGAGATCCCTGGGACATGTGGGTATCCCTGAACATGCCGTGCATAATGGATTGAACATGCTCCAGCAGCTATGCAATGTTTACTTGTTCCATTTTTACGAGAGAAAAATGCGTTGCAGAAGTGGCATTAACAAAAGAATCTGCAGCTGCATAAACCGGTTATTTTTACTGCTAGTTTCTTGACCATGAAATAATTAAAATGTTATAAGATTTGGTTAGATGTGTATTCAGAATATTAATTTGAAAGTTGTGCTTACTTTGTTTAAGTTTTCTCTTGCTTCAGGTTTAGTGATTTTACTTGCATAACGTGTATATAAAAGACAGTAGGCCTGGTAATCATACAATCATCATCATCATCATCATCATCATCATCATCATCATCATCATCATCATCATCATCATCATCATCATCATCATCATCATCATCATCATCATCATCATCATCATCATCATCATCATCATCATCATCATCATCATCATCATCATCATCATCCTCATCATCATCACCATCGCCAGAGTCATCATCATCCATTCACATTAATTATTCTTCTCGTCGTACCTTGTCATAATTATGTGAATGACGACCCACGCTTGGCCTAGTTTGCTGTAGCTAGGCCCTTATAGCTGTCTTTCATTTGCAGGTAAGATAATTAAGGATCACAAGCAAGCGGTACTATGGTGCAGCCCAACCGGGCAGAGAGAGAGAGAGAGAGAGAGAGAGAGAGAGAGAGAGAGAGAGAGAGATAGAGAGAGAGAGAGTGACTTAACTTGATGCTCTGACATGATCGGCCTTGATTGATGCACGGACTACTGACTCTGGCGGCTGATCCTTACTCAGGTGGTATAGAAATCAACCAGTGCAGAGCTCTCTAAGTAAAGCATCAGGTTATTAAAGCATATTTTTAGCTTTTTATACACCACATGAGAAGGATCTTACTTTTCGTTCATTATTCTTGAACGAAATAATTTTTTTTAAACCTGGATTTGCAAGTAGTCACGCCCCATGGCTTTGCCCAACATAAGCTATTTGAAATAGTTAGTTTGAGAAAAGAAAAAAAGGAAAAAATGACTCTCAAAATGACAATTAATCATAACAACCAAATTAGGAATTCCACATTTTACATAACATTTATTGATTTAGAGCTCCATTATTCCTCTTTAAACTCGCAATGGGAAATGATCCACAAAGAAGATTATAACTTGGATCTATATGTTTCAAGACGAATTGCGTATTGAGATGTTCCACCCTCACATCTGAGAGGAGTAAAAATCTGTAACACTTGCACCTCATTTAGCGGTCTACTACTCCGAGTGATTTAGTCGGCCTGGTGCTCTGACGTGAACGGCTTGATTGGTGCAGGAACTGTAATTGTTCCTGGCGGTTGCCCAGCAGCTTCCTCAGGTGATGATGCAGACACCAGGCAGTGTGTGCGTACTACTTCGTTTGGTTTACGGGGACTTGGTCTCTCTCGATCAATCTCAACAAATATTTTTGTAAAGATAATCAGTATTTTTCTTAAATTGTGAACCGAAACCATTGAGAGGAAAGGTGGGAAAAAGCACTAACTTAATTAAGTAAGGACGTTAAAAAATGAAAAAAGACACAAGCCCCGGCATGTATACATTTTTCTGGATCTCTCTGTGTCAGACCGGCACGGAATGAGTATCATTATCAGGAAGTGAATGGCGGCGAGGAAAGTAGTACTGCTACCTACTTCACGTTGCAATTTTCCCAGGAAAAGTCAGGACTCAAGGCTAACTCTTGGTGAAATAGCGCGCGGCTGTCGGAGAGAATTGGAAAAACTTTTACCATACGATTAATCTAACCACTTTAATTTTATTCTTTCTATTTTTTTCTCACACCTTAAAATAACTTTTAACAAGCGTTCATTTGTGACCAAAACCGAAAAAATGATTAGAATAGGGCACAAAACTATTTAAGTCATAGACCACAAAACAAAAGACGTTGGTACTATCCCCATATTTAGGTTTCTTATTAGTTCTTAACCGCAGTCAAGCTAAAACGACCCTAATTATTGTCAATAGGTTGTTGCTGCATGGAAGATTATTTTAAAAATTCAATTTTCATTAACAGAAATTTATACCTGAAACATCTTCTAACTTATCTTTCCGTTCGTTCTTGCTTTATGAAGTCGGTAGTGAAACTCACGTACCTGGAACATTATTTTATCAATTCCGCATGTATGAGCGAGGTCATGTATTAGTAGGGCAGTGAAACGCAGGACGTAGTCGCGACAGGTAAGAAATTTTAAGCGCAAGCAGCCAGTCTTGCAACATCTGTTTCTGTATAAAACATTGTCGGCCTTCATTTTATCTTCGCGGTAATGTAGCCTATTATCTACAATGCTATTCCTGGGAACTGTTTTTTATTTAAATACTTATAAATCCGGAACAGTCATCATTTAAGTTCTATAGCCTTAAGTATAGAAAGAATTAGGCCCTAAAATGCGACAAAATTATTTCTTTATGAATCAAAACCAACAATGAAGTTCTTTTATCATATTTGGCTGCTATTTTAAAAAGTCATTTTTGTAGAATAGGTCTTAAACAAGTATTAGTGATAAACCTATCTGAACATGTACATAGATTTTTAAAACAGAAGTTAACTTTTTAAGACATAACTTTTTTTACTTAATAGATGCATGCATAAGGCCCCTGTGCCTGTGCCTGTCTGTTTGTGTCTCTGTCTATTTGTCGAGGGTCCATTTATGACCAAAGCCCGAAGCAAGAAGCTAGAAGAGGGCATGGGGTGATTTAACTCATCGAACAATAACATCAAAGAAGACAGTACTCTCCCCATAGTTATTTATGTGTATGTATGTTTGTGTACGTATAAAGCTGCATGTCTTTGTTCACGTTTATTCTCAATGAAAACAAGCTATTTATTACAATGAATTCTTTACATCCGTTGATAATCGATGTGTGAATAGAAATAATCACTGCCCAATGGAACTTGTTTTACAACATAATAATAATAATAATAATAATAATAATAATAATAATAATAATAATAATAATAATAATAAT
>RQTK01000173.1:597311-609953 GCA_003991915.1 Elysia chlorotica
ACTCTCTCTTTTTCTCTCTCTCTCTCTCTGTCTTCTTTCCCCACCCAACCTGTCTCTTCCTTCCCTTTCTTTCACTCTATTTCTATCGAAATATCTACCCACCCCTCTCAAGCCACCTATCCACAATTTTACCGCTCCCTTTTTCTGAACTTTTATCCACCCTCACCTTGTGTGCAGAAATCCCACATAATAACCTACACCTCCATTTTCTGAGATTTTCACCCCTCTACCATGAGGAACGCCCATGGACCCTGGGCTAATTAGTTTATACTCAAACTGCTCGCCCACACCGCCTCTGCACGCCAGGATGCTTTTTCCGTTGCGCTGAGCACACAACACACAGGGAGCGCACGCCTGGGGCACTCTCGCGCAAGACATGTTCCAGTCCAGAAGACTTGCCAACTTTTCGCCAAAAAGGCGTTTTATGCGCTTTTTCTTTCTTTATTTTGATTTACATGTACTCTTTGGTGGTTGTTCAGGTTGGCTGCTCTAGTACATAATAATTATTATTACTAGCCATTTCTTCAAAAGAGAGGCGGCATGACCCACGCGGGCTCTCTTTACACCTTTAAACCTAACCTGAGACGTTTTTCACCACAAACTTGACCTTAGCTCGGTTGATTTTTATCCATGAATGCCCATGTCCCCCACTTTTCCCTAAGATTTCTATTATATATGAAGAAGGACTCTCTAATTCAGATTCGAACTCCACCCCGGACCTTGTCAAGAGCACTAACGACTGGGCTAACAAGCGCCCCAGTTCCAGTTTTGATTCGTTGTCTTCATTAATGGGACAGAATTAGTCAGAACCACCGTAGACAAGCCCTCTATCTACACCCACGACGTGCATGTCTATCAGTACAGAACTGACAGTCTGGTAGTGTTTAGCGTGCCCAGGTGGTCGGACTCCTGATCTATACAATTATAGTGTCCAGGATTCACTCAATACACCTGATAGTGACGGTGGCTCAGTTGGTCAACGTTCTGTACTGACTAGCAGATTATAAGTGTTTCAAATCCATGCTGCTGTTCCCGTGTCTAGTAATGATTATATAAGAATTCGGATTTTTCATGAAACTCATCGTATTTACAGCTAAGAAATTATATATGGCTGCATTGTTAAATTTGTTATAGGTCAAGCCCTTTTTAGAGGCAATGCAATTCGATTCCGAAGTATTTTAAAGTCGGCGATTTTAATCTCTATCATAATAACTGTTCAGGGCTATCTAAAGTACATAAACGTTTGCTCTGATTAAAATAAACTTTTCTTGAGTTATTTCTTCTACATAGGCTTATGGTTTATTGTTGGATGTTACTTTCCTTCTTGATACTATTATATCAACGGCAAAGGGTCATAAACAAAATGAAGGCTACTTGTTCATTGTTACTACCTCCTTCTCTCTCTCTCTCTCTCTCTCTCTCTCTCTCTCTTTCACACACACACACACTCTCTCTCTCTCTCTCTCTCTCTCTCTCTCTCTCTCTCGTCTTAAATGTTTAACTTATTTGGCGAAAAAAGTATATGGCACGGATTTTGATGATTATCTAATAAATTATCAGTATCTTAACTTTAATCCTGGGCACACTTTAAAGATAGTGAGGAAAGAATAGAAAAAAAAGAGAAAACACACTCATAAGAAAAAGATAAAAAAATGCTTCTGTTACATCTAATGTTGTAGTAACAATATATATTAGTGCACACTTTATGAAACGGGGTCCAAATTTTTTCTCTGACGTGTTGGAAGATTTTTATTATTGCTTTAAATTAATAAAGCCTAAAACCTTCATAAGTTTAACGCAGCTCTATAATAACTCGATGAACAGAGTGAATTTCCATTTTGCTTCCCTAGTTACTAAAGCGTATACTTACAGGTGGAAAAGAAAGCAAGGTATTGAAGCCGAAAAGTTTTTAGGAGAGAGATTTTATTCACCTTCTTTCTCTGCCACTAATTCTCTCTTTATCTGTCTCTGTATGTATGTACCCCTCTCTCTTTCTTTCTTATCCGCCTGGCTCTCTGAATCTTCCCTTTTCTGCCTCTTTATGCCTGTCTCTCTGTTTCTCTTTCTTTGTCTCCCTTTCTATATCATTCTATTTTTCTTATCTATCTATCCATCTATCTATCTATCTATCTATCTATCTATCTATCTATCTATCTATCTATCTATCCATCTATCTGTCTGTCTGTCTGTCTGTCTGTCTGTCTGTCTGTCTGTCTGTCTGTCTGTCTGTCTGTCTGTCTGTCTGTCTGTCTGTCTATCATGCATTCACCTATTTATCTATATATTTATTGGTATGTCGCTCGACCCCATCTCTTACTCTATCTCGTTCTCTTTTCTGTTTATGTGTGCCCCTCTATAATCCTCCCTCTCCCTCTTTTTTCTTTTCTATCTTTCTATTCAAATTACAAATATAGTTACATCTTATGGTTGTATTCTTTGACATAATAATAAAGATGTATCATAAAACATAAAAAATAAAAGAGTAGCTAACTTACCAGATTGTATATTACTCAAAACATGGAACATTTCATTTTATTTCACAGAGAAAGATTTCATGCATTGTCAGCAACTATTCATGATTGTAGACGGGTCGCTAGACTATCGTCAGACACATAAATTGGCTGCATACAAGTTATAACGGGGATACAATGACTACTGTTTCAGCCGATCACATTATACAGACACCAACTCCACCTGTGCGAAACAAAGTCGCCTGACCTGGGATAGAGCCTAGGCCCTGCCCAATAGAAGCCGCGCAGTCTACCTTAGATTGAACCTATATATACATCTATGGAACCACCTCATCCCCCAGACAGTTTGGTAAGTTTTGAGGCAGCATGACCTTCAGAGCTGCACACAGCTACCCCGCACATTTGGCGCATTACAGATTACACCCGCCATTCATTATTCTTGGCAAATGGGCCAAATTCCCCGCGCGAGTTATCTTTCCATGAGAGTACACCTTCAGGTTACCTCACAATTATTTGCAACTGGGTTTTACCTTTCTTTAGTAATCTACAAAGGGTTGAAAGCAATACACGCAGCCTAGCAGGGTGAACCTTTCAATGTTTAGAGAGGAATAGAGGAATTTTTCTGTATAAATTGTTAGCGGTACCATTGAATTGTGTGGTTTTCTCAATATGTTTCTAATTAAGATACCTGATCATTTTGTAGAAATATGAAATTTTAAACATTTATGTAAGATCAGACCTTTTGATTCTCTCTTTTATCATGCTGAAGCGTTTTATTATCACCAAGCATGCGCAAAATAGGACAGACATTTTGTTTTGTTTTGAGGAAAGTAAAGGCTAGATCACACTACAACATTGGGCAGTTAATGAGAACGAAACAGAACGTATCAATGAAAGCAAAACACAATGGAAGTACACGACTATGTAAAAATGTCACACTATGTGCTCGTGTCTTTCCAGCAATGGTACCGAATTTCTTGAGATTAATACAGTTTTTCTCTATTCTGTTGTCTTTATACTGAAGATTCCCTTCATGAAGATAACTGTTCTAATCTGTACATCCCTCTGCTCTCTGTCTCTTCACAGCCAACCTTCATTACCAGGTCTGTTTTTGTTTTTGTTATTCTACAGAAGCCACGAGAACTTGTTAACGTTTTTTTTTTACATTATCTGGCTGTAAGGATTTGCCCTTGAAACACGCGAAGTGTGTCTTGGGAAACGTTTGGCTATTTCTGTTCTGGTTTTTTTTTTCTGTTGCGGTTTTTTTTTGGGTGCAATTCTCGAGCTATGCTGATCTGTGTTAGCAAACTGACAGAACACTTCACCTCTGCTTGTTTGCCTATTTTAACACCCTAGCATGGAATAGTAAAATAATTATGATGTTATAAGCGAGTTTGGGTACAAATCAGTGAATTGTGAATTCTGCGGGATGTTTTTGTGTGTGTGTGGCGAAAAAGGTCCAATAATTATAATAATTTGGTTTTGCTGGGATATATAAAGACATAATGCACAGTCTTTATGTTATGTAAAAAAATGTGAAGTATTATCTTATTGGTTATGAAACCGAAACTTGAAGCAATTGGCATATTACCAATTTGAGCTTATTTGTTATCCTTGTTGGATTTTAAAGATGCTGATCAGGGCTTTTTGGGTGTGATGGTTTGATTTGTGTTACTATCTTTGCTTTTTTATCTACAATGTTTTTTATGCATGGATCTAGTTTACCGAGCCTCTCTAAGCAAGAAGTCAGAAAGGTAACCAAACATTTAAGCTGGGTGCGTATTCCAGAAACAGTATTTAGTTATTTGGAACAGCACGGGCTGTAGCAGTACAATGATGTTGATTGTTTATCATAGTATTTTTCAGAATTATTCCATCCTAATAATGAACCAACGACATCACTTGGACCATTCGATGCAATAGTTTGTTGGCTGTGAACATTTGGCATTGATATGACAGGGAGCAAGGCTGTTCTTGGCTCTTAGGTCAAGTCGTCAAAATAAACAAACCAATGCATTACGTTCACACATGTGCTGTAATTATCAAAAACTACAGCTAGTCCAGTCAACAGTTTTTATAAGGCGCATAGGCCCGTCAAAACATTTCTCAATTCTTTTCTAATTTAACGGACTTAACTGCTCGTACAATCATGTAAAATGAAAAAGAGAAACGAATAAATTGTGAAATACACTTGCACGATTTACAAGGCTGTTTTAGTTCGGTGAGCATCAAATGTTTGCAGAGCCGACAATTCTTATTTGCATTTTTCTCACCTCATTACTCGAGTGACCCCATTCCTTTTGGTTTTGTCTAGATATAAAAAAATTGCAGGAAAACGGCACGTCAATTTTTTTTAAATATATAACGAACAGTGAAAAAGAGAACTTAGGTATTTAATAAAATAATTAATTATATTATAACTATCACTGGGGTTGTGCTTTGGCCTTTTGAGATCTTGGTTCAGAACAAAAAGGCTTTGAGCAGTAAGCGTACATAACTGGGACCTCTCAGATTGAGCAGCATCCTGGACGCAGTGAGCGATGGCCGCAGCTGACCTTGAAACCACCAGGCCTGATTGGAGAAACAGATGCAGCGAGCATTCCACCAGTTGGTCTACGCAGGTTGGACTCCTCATGGGGAAAACGGAATCCAAGTTGTGTCGAGAGCCAGGGAGGGGGAAGGGTTAATCTATATTCGAAGGGAGTAGCGCTCTCTCATAGTAAACAACTTAAAGGTTTCCTTTCATTCCAAAAGGGATTCTATACGGCGATGGCTCCCAAGATAAGTGTCTTACAACTTTAACGTTCTGCCACACTGCAACCCAGTAATCTTTGGTTCGTTTTAATCCTCTGGGTTTTCTAAGAGACCCTACATGATGCAGAGATATCAGGTGGTAATTGAACCGAGGACCTCCCCCTTATGGGCCCAGAGATCTAACGGATTGAGCTGCCAAAACAGCGACAGAACGGGGATCGCTGGACGTCTCAATCATATAAGATAACTAAGGATATGGCAGATAGAACAGGAACAGAGTTAGAATGTATGCAGTGATAGACACAATGCAGCTAAATTATGTACAGAGAAATATTAACTTTCTTTTCCATTTAAAATCTTTATAAGTGTGAGTGTTGGAGGTATTGAGATGGTAAAAAGAAGACAGTTGAAGTATTATTTTTTTCTTTTGTTCGTTTCTCTTATCAAAATCGGTTGCTTGTGGACTGAAGTGTAAAAATTCCATCACAACATCAAAATTGAAATAATGATTATGAAATTGAAATGCTTTGAAAAACACTCAGAATTCGACAAGCTCAGGATAAACAAAATAATATCAATCTGCAACAAGGGGATACTATCGGTGGCATCTAACCCCTCACCAACAATACAACTAATTTAAAAAAATAAACCAATACACTTTTTTTTGTTACTGCCACTGGGCATAAGCCAAATTAGACACTTTGCCCATGAGACAATAATATTATTACGGATTGTTGTTCAGAGGGAACAGGTTGCCCAACGGCAGGGCGGGTGACTTTTACTCGGGAATTCATTTGTTCAATCCACTATCAGAATGCCCTCGCTCCCTTCCGGTTGTGTCGAAATTAAATTTGATCTTTATTTAAAGTTTTTGCTTGAAATACTTCTCAATGACTAAAGTGGCTAAGTGCTTGACAAAGAACATATTTGTGAATCAACTTTAATTGTGAAAGATGTCAAGCAGATCAAAACTAACCAGACATGAGACGATTTAAAAACACAACCACACAACAAGGTCGCTTTGACAAACGAAATACCCTCGTGTTTGTTTGTTTTTTCTTCGTTAATTCGTGTTAGTCGTTTTGACGCCAATGTTAACAATGAAACTCACAGTCGACGGTTTGTTGTTGTTGTTTTTTCCGTTAAGTGGTCATTAGTGTTCTTCGGACTATCCCTGGTAGTCTACCGTGTTTAGATAATGTACTAGATCACGAACATCGTGGGTTGCCTCTTGACTTCTAAGTTTGATTTTTCCCCCTTACTTTCATCGTCACGATCTACGTCATATCAAAGACGGGTCTTATGACATACGTCCGACAATTTTACTTGCCACCACACAGAGACAGTGCGGGGTACCATGACGTCCGTCTCAGCGGGTCATGTTATACACCGACCCAACTAGTAGGGAACCAGGAGGCTCCACCAAGGATCAAACTGGGGACTCCCCGAGCAGAAGGCTCGCGCCCCACCACTGGGGCAGCTTGGGCCTGTGGAGGCGGCATGTTTTGAGAGGTCACGTCAACGCATTGCCCAATTTCGTTCACACAAAATGACGCTTTAAAAATGAGTTGTCGCTCTGCGTGACTTTGTTTAGTTACTCACTAGCTTGTGGCGCCATTATGTTGAAGTCGTGATATTAGATATAGTGGTTTTGACTTTGTTGAATTGCTTGGTTTATTTTGACCTCACTTGACAACCAGTAAAGAATGATGCATGGCTCATCGCGCTAGAACATTTTGCTTAGTTGGGTTACTCCTGGTTGTTTTTTCATTTCCTTTCCGTTGTTCTTTAGTGATAAAAAGTATGTAAATTACTTTTTTTGCAAATTTCGTCAATGGATCGTTTAAAAATTTCGCTTCTATAAATTACACAGCAGGGCTAAACTCGAGATGCTGTTTTTCGTTTAGTCTTCCACAACACTGGTAAACCTTATTTAATTAAATTTTGCTGGTTATAGTGTAAATCTTCTAGTTTTACAAAAGTCGTGTTATTCTCTCCCCATATTTTCCTCCCAATCCAAGAAAATTGTCTTACACTGCGATAAGCTTCTTTATTATTATGATCACTTCGCCGGTCTCTTCCTCCTCCCTCTCCCTGAAACAAATTAACTCGCACTCTTGCAGGTAGCAGAGAATCCCGGATGTTCTTTATTGCGGCGATGAAGAATTGCGTCAATAAACAACGTTGAGTTTGGAATGGCTGAAGATGTTCCTCTATGAAACCACCGCTATACAGCCTACCCGCTGACGGTGAACGTTACGTTAGACACAAATAGACCAAACCAAACCTCCATTTAAGATTCTTTATGAAATTATCATTTTTCCAAGGCAGCTTTTACGTGCGCAATGTTTGTACTCATTGTGCCTACTTAAGTAAGCCAAGCACACGATCTGGAGCTCAAGCTGCGCTACTCGTGAGTACTCAGTCACGGTCTATATTTAAAACCATAGACCTATTTTCCTGTAAGCCTAATAGCACAAATCACTGTGCTTTGAAAGAGGTGCGATGCAACACAAAAAACATAATTATAATGATTTCGATATCCCTTCTCACGAGTTAGCAACCTTTTTGTTATTTGAGCAAGTAACTGTCTCGGTCTGCCTGCCTCTCTCTCTGTTTCTTTCTCCTCTCTCTCTCTCTCTCTCTCTCTCTCTCTCTCTCTTTCTCTCCCTCCCTACCACTTTCTCTCTCCCTATCTCCCCTTCGCATTTTCTCTCTCACCTATTTCATTTATGTGTGCTTCTCAAAAGTCTACCTGCTTTTCTCATTCCCCTGTGTATTTGTTTATGTACTTTTGTCTTCTGTATGCCCGAATATCTCTTTTCCCTCTCTTTCCAACAATGGAACTCATTTTATCTTTCCTCCCGTGTTTCCATTTCATAAAACTATTCTATAATGTTAGCTTTTCCAATTATAAAGTGCCTATGATTCGTTAGATGACATTATTCAAATGGAAGCACCTTAAAAAATCAATGAGAAATAGGCATAGGAGTTAACAAAATAGAACTATATTTATAACTTCTGAGAAATGTTATGTGAGAAAATATTGATACTAATTTTAACAAAGAACTGAACATTTAGCTTGTCATAAATATCTTGTTTCCTCTTGTTCTTCACAACACAATGAACATAAATAATGTGTTTTAAGTTACCGAAAAAAATAAACTTCTGGGATAGTAAGTACAATGTTACCCTTGGTAAAAAAAAATCAGATTCTGAGCTAGTTAATTTAAAGTAGATTATCCTTCCCAAAACTAAGGCGAAAATATTGTAGATTAGAGAGAATTATGAATGTCACAAATAAGGCTGTTGATTAGGACAAGAATCAACATTGTAAGATGCTTTAAAATCAACATTGGGGAGGGTTTTTCGTTTTGCTTATTTATCAATACAACAGTAGATCCCGCTCCGAAAATAATCTTAAAGAACCAGTAGATGTATAATAGTCAGCAAAATTGTATTTCTTTACATAAGCTACTAAAAGGTTTAGGTAGATCTGTAACATCCTTCCGACTTTAAGTAACCAAATTAGGACGTAACCTCCTGAGCCATGAGCATCCAGTCAATGTTTTCTTAAAATCGTTAACATCAGAAATTTTCTTGAGACACATGAAGTGTCTACCCTGAAAGCAACTAAATAAAAACTATCAAAGTATCCACTACTATAGCAAACTAACGTCTTGGACGAAGAAAAATATACATTTAAAAAACGGTGGGAACCTTTAATTCATAGTAAATACACAAAATCCATCTCTAATAGGATGAAAACATTTTAATCTATTTAAAAAAAAATAAGGCACTGTTAAGGAATAAACTTCATAAGAGTGAGACAGTTCAAAAGTTTGAGTAACATCATCAAATATGATCTAGATAGAAAAAGATTAAAAAAAAACACAATTGTAATAGCAATGTAATTAGTCAAGAGCCCAACAAGGTGGTGAATTTAAATTGAATCTAGTCTTTGAATTTTTAAAACACACCCATGTCGCATAATGACTCGACAGAGGCTGTGGGTTTTTATTTTTTTACAAGCGAGGCAGCGAGATACTGCATACAATTATATATGTATAAAACCTGCAAATAAGTCAAAGTTGCACATTATAGATTAGAAAACAAAGAAATAACGTGTGGAGGCAAAGTCCATAATAACTTACCAAATCTCGCCCTCATTAGCGATGTGGATAACAGGAAAAGCTCATAATATCCGTGTGTAAAACTGTTCGATGCCGCTTCCAGTCAAATACTGCAGTGGAGAAATCTAGATAATGTTATTATTTTACGCTTATACTAGTTATAGTATAAAATCATTTCTTGTTCACACACGCTAGGCTGTATCCAGTCATAACACGGCGTGTTTATCTTGAGTACTGACTACTAGGGGGTGAGTGCCTACTGCCTATACTGTGGCTCCATCCGACACTCTCTGTGTAGGTAGTTTCATCTCTTCACTCAGCACCACACTCGCTTTAGAACTTATGGTAGCGACGAGTGCCTACGCCACCGCGGGCCTGCTGCTTGGATAGGCGGCCTGGCTTCACTAAACCTACATAATATACACCAGACCTACAGACAACTCTTGTCTGTTCCACTTTGCCATTCAGACACGGATTCTACCCTTCTGTTAAAACTGGTGCCATAGTTCATGTAAATGTACCAATCGGGTTTGAAGGGATGAGCTCACACGGTGGTGGCTTGGGAAGTTTTCTGTAATGTTGGGACGTAGAAGTCTGCCATCTGCATTGGAGCCCTTCTCTCGGTGGTCAAACTCTCCGATGCTCACTCAAAATGGAGCAGCCGCAGACTGCTTTCAGCCAGCGTTAGCTAGCGGCGTGCAGCGGTGTAGGATGAGGGGCAAACAAGGAAGTAATTTTTTTGCTTATTACTTACAAAGATGCCCTGGAATGTTTATGCTAAAAAAAAAACGATACTCAACCTTTTACAGAGTTAAAAATAGGCGTCGTATTGAAGAGAGAGAAAGAGAAAGAGATAGAAAGAGAAAGAAATAAAGACAGGGAAAATGTATGTGACTGTGAGACAGGAAATGCATTAGAGACGGAATGTGTGTGTGAAAGAGAGGCAGGGTGAGTGAGGGAGTGAGTGAGTGAAAGAAACGGAGGCAGATACAGAGAGACGGAGAGACACACAGAGAGGGTAGAAACAAGAATTTCACTAGCAACCACATAGATTTCTGGTTCTTTGTGTGTGTGTGTGTGTGGGGGGGGGGTAGTCGTATTACTTAAAATATGATTTTCAATATCAGAGGTTAGATCTACTTTCAAACGGCAATTATGATTATAGTGGTATGTGGTTTGGGAAAACTTATTGAAATAACATTAAAGGGAAAAAAGCACAAATCAAATCTTTATGAATATTCCTCATTTACAGGATGGTTACTTTTATTCTCCGGTTTAAAAAAAAGTCATATCGTTCGTGCATACACAAAGTATTATCTATATTTACTAAAAAGACAAAAACAAACAAAAATTCAAGTAGAGCTGTTTCATTGGGAGATAAATAAGACTGACAGAGAGGCAGTCGTACACTCAAACATCTGACAAGTTTACGTGCTGCCATACAGAGATTGTGCGGGGAAACCATGACTTTGTGTCAGTCGATCACATTAAACTGTTACCGACCCAAGCAGTCGCCAGAGCGGGGCTCGAACCACGAAACTCTTGCGTCGAAAGCCGATGTTCTACCCCAGGGCTACCGCCCCCATCGTACACACTCACACACACAGACAAACACAAAAACATACAAAAAAGCAAAGAGATAGACATAGTAAGAGATGGAGAGTGGAGAGTTTCAGAGACACAGTGGTATCGAGAGAGACACTAGGACATCAGACGGAACAAGTAAACAGATGGTCTTATGGTACGTGGTGCATCTAGAGAAGCCTCAATGGTATGATGGCTCAGATTGGCATGGGTCTGAAGAGAGTCGGTGCCGGATGAAAATCAACAATGGGCAGGGTGTTTTTTGTTGTTTTTTTAACCTGTGACTTGGCTTATAGCGATCATCCCACCATTTTATTAAAGTGTGAGCGATTAAATTAATTTGAAATTGATTCCAGCTAGATAGTGGAGTTCAGCATCGATTAAGCAAATGGATTAGGGGACAATAATTATTGCAATGGAAACGCTATGTAGGGGACATCATCGAAAGTATATAAATGAACTCTTAGGGTTAAATACAAAAACATACCATACCATTGAGCTGTCCTTAATGCTCACATTCCTAACTCTTAAAGGCGTATTTTTAAGAGACTAGGTGAATTGAGTATTGCATTTTTTAAAGCAAGATTCGTTTCTCTGAAGTAACATTTTAATGCGTGGGGGGAGGGAGGGGGGGGGACTTTTACGGTATTTTTTTTCAATAATTTGTTTGGAAAGGTCAGCCATCGTCGTGTGCTTCTAGTTCTATTGCTTGAGAGATATGGTGTACACCAAACTGGCAATGGTTTTTTTGCGTTCTAGTATGTCGGAGCACATTGCCTGACTAAATTATTACGATGGGAAAGCCTGGGAATTTTTTTTCGAAATAGCGGAATTTTACTCACGGTAGCACCGATGTTGCGACGATGTAACTAGCCTCCATACAGAGACTTAAAGTTTAGGGGAACGGCTCATCTAGGTCATTGGGGAGAGTTACCAACCACACGGTTAAAATTGTATTTCTACGCATTTTCTTACAATATTTAGTCTAAACATGTAGACTCTCCTGGCTCGTACGGTTGGCAGTTGTGTTTAAATTCTTATTGCACTCTCGTACAGAGCAGGAAAATTATCCTTGAAAAGAAAACAAACCGCGCCCCGTGATTTACTTGGTTTAATTTTTCTTTTTGGTATTCTATTTTTTTATGCAACAGTCCTTTAAGAATAAGGTTAGAAAAAGATATTGTGGTGAATCTATTTCCTCAACATCAGTTTAAAAAAATTACACCCTCCAAAGAAATTCTTAGTACCGGTTTTATACCATGTACTTTAGACGCGCTTTGGTCAGCCATAAAATTAACTTTGATATTCATCAAACAGAAAAAGTATTTATTATAATTATTTAACTTTAAATCAAAGAGTACAATAACTATTTGCTTAAATTTCTACCACAACAAACTTTTATTACTTATCAAAGCGGGTGGATAGTTTGTTAACAATAATAAAACCAGTGGCATATTTCTGGAACTAGCATAAGTCTGATCAGCAGCAGTATATTTTGGGCCGAAAGTCTTTTCAGTTAGCGCAACAGACTGAGAGAAGTAGTAGTGGTAGTAGAAGTGAAGTAGTACTAGACTAGTAGTAGTAGTAGTAGTAGTAGTAGTAGTAGTAGTAGTAGTAGTAGTAGTAGTAGTAGTGGCAGTAGTAATAGTAGTGGTAGTAGTAGTAGTAGTAGTAGTAGTAGTAGTAGTAGTAGTAGTAGT
>RQTK01000173.1:610271-668343 GCA_003991915.1 Elysia chlorotica
TAGTAGTAGTAGTAGTAGTAGTAGTAGTAGTAGTAGTAGTAGTAGTAGTAGTAGTAGTAGTAGTAGTAGTAGTAGTAGTAGTAGTAGTAGTAGTAGTAGTAGTAGTAGTAGTAGTAGTAGCAGCAGCAGTAGTAGTAGTAGTAGTTGTTGTTTTAGAAGTAAAAGCACAAGTATTAGCACAAGTATTAGAAATAAAAGTGGTTTTAGAAGTACATGTTGTGGAATAAGTAACGAAAGTTAAATCGGTAGGATTTCTGCAGAGAAAGATGAAAATACTGAAGAAACATATAATATTATAGCTGTTTTCCGTTCTTAATCACAATTAAGTTATCCAAACGAGGTTCGAACAGAAAAACAAATTAGATAAACATACAAGTTTATGAGGCAAAAAAGGCATGAGTCGTGTCGTTAAAATCTTTATGGTCGTTTACCCTAAACCATATAGATTTTCTCCATTAAGGGCTTTGTGAGTTTCCTTAGCCGATCTAAGGCAAGAGGTTTCCATCCAAGCTGTAATGTCCTGGCCATCAACGCTTCAGGGTCAAGTACCATCGACTCAGTCCCTGGTTCATCAGTCAGCAGCTTCTCTCCCAATCCCCTGCTGGGAAGACCCGTGGCTTTGTACAGTCAGCTCCAGGCGGCTCCAGGCGGCTGTGGAATACCACGGAGAAAGATGGTGTTAATTTTCAACTACATGAGGACGGCACTCATATTTACACATCTAATACATGCATGTTATAACCAGAATGAGTGCGCAGCGCACAACGACAGATGATGTCTTAATAATCGAAGAGCGGAAGAGCTCGATCAACGTAAAAGCCATATTGATTTGTTGAAAGAATGGGATTTTTTCCTGAGTGGGTGTTGTTGTTGTTTTGTTGTTTGTTTGGTTTTTGTTGTTGTTGTTGTTGTTGTTGTTGTTGTTGTTGTTGTTGTTGTTGCTATTGTTGTTTTAAATAGAAAATTAGCAATATAATTGATGGTCTAAGGTGAAAGAGTAAATTTTGTTTAAAATTTTGGGCCAAGCCGAAAAGTGTCCACTCAAATCGATCCCCAGATCACGGCAGACTAGGTGTAAGAACATAACTTGCTAAGTCAATAAAAAAAAGAGAAATTGAATTTGTAATCATGAAAAAACGTCTACTCCAATCAATTTGAAAACTGCCTGTGTGCATTAGTTTTGCTCTCAACCCGTTACAAAGGTAAATATTTCGACCTGTTTTTTTTATTATATCCTAAAATGCTTCGTTTCGTCAACAAAGGTTAACTTACATTTTTAATTTTAATAGATCAAGCGAAAGTCAAGTCGGAGTATGTTCAATAAGTTAGGTAATTTCCCAAGTTTCCAAGGCCCTGTGTTACAATTTTATCCTGCCCATTGAGCAAATAAATCATTGACAGTGTTTTGAGGGCAGATAGAAAAGCGCCTTCCATTGATTTAAATTTTCTGAGTCCCTTATGTTTTACTGAAATGCGAACTGAGAACTTCAAGCTCTCAGTAAAGAACATTAACCGAGTGTGTTATCGACACTTACTAACTGTTGGTGAGAATATTATTATTTCTGCATCGTTGAAGCGCAAGAACGACACAGCATCTTTGAAGCCAGGCTAAATGTGATGTTAAGTATGTCCGCCGTGATAGATATTTCTAAAGTATTTAGTTGTTGTTGTTGTTGCTGCTGCAGCTGCTGTTGCTGTTTGTCTGTTAGTTCGTTCTTGTTGTTGCTTGTGTTGTTGATGATGTTTTTCCTCGATTCCTGTTAAAATACTTTTCATTGGACGAACTAAGAGAGAACTAGGTTCAATTCGAACAAGACATAACATACAGAAGCATGTTTTTTCTTTCTTTCTTGCCTTTCTTTTTTTTATATTAGATTCTGAGCTAAGGCAACTGCGGGTAACTGGTGGTTTCAAATTTATAGTAAAACCATAACTACGTTACACGCTACTGTAGTCTAGTTTATGCTTTCAATTCTGAGACTTAAAGACGGATTTTAGAATTTTGCAAACACACAAAAATTACCCAACTTAAAAGTCTACGGTTACATTAAGTGCATGCAAACTGCGACATGGGTGCGACGATTGTCGTTGCAGCGTATATTAAAATATTGCTTTTAGTCGATATGTCAATCTTAATATTTCCAAACGGTGAGAAAAGATAATATAATAACAATACTTCTGTATCTGGGTAAAACGATATAGATGTAGCCGGTTTAACAAAGTTCTCAGAGAGAGAGAGAGGTGTGTGTGTGTGGGGGGGGGGGGGGGAGGGGGGGGGGTGGGGGGGGGGGGGGGGGGGGGGGAGAAGGGAGACTGTTCCACAGACAGATGTCTGTCAGGCAGTCACATACAAATAAACAGATAAAGTGAAAAGCAAAGAAAGATATTCTGAAAGGAAGACGGAGAAATATTAAATAACAATGTACAATAATAAATCATCTACTTTTAGAAGTCAGCTCTATGTTGTGTACTATATATATATATATTGTTTTTTGTTGTTGTTTTTTTTTTGTTTTTATTTTGTTGCTTTAGAAATCGACGGAGCATTTCGAATTAGTATTATGTCCCCGGTGTTTCCGAAGAGTCGTAGACGAAGAATATGGCAGCAGCAGAGACGCAGACCGCAAACTTCCTGCTCATCAATTAATTGCATTATTGACTTGCAACTGGCGCTCCAATTAAAACTAAAATAAAGGTAAACAACTCAAGTACATGTATCCTAAAAAATATCACAAAAATATCATTACTTCCCTTAAAATGGGGCGCATTTTCTACATGGAGGTGAATAAAACGAGGTTACTTCCCCTTAAAATTACAACTTTGGGTTGGCATCTTTAAGAGATCCTCTGCCTGATCTGTAATTTTTTCCCTAATCTCCTCTGTTCCGAGCGTGTATAATAAACTTTGGGTTGGCATCTTTGAGAGATCCTCTGCGTGCACCGATCTGTAATTTTCCCCCTCAATCTCTTTTGTTCGTGGCGAACGTGCTTGGACTTAGTTGTTTAAGATCTCCTCTTGTCTATAATGTATGTGTGGGGTTAGTGTTTCCTAGTCTTATGTAGTCTAGTCTGAGTTGTGGAACGATTTTAGGAATCTTTTTTCTATGTGATCCTTGTATCGAAAAACAAAGACATGTAAATAGTTAATCATTGCTAAGGTGGGAGGTGCCCGGGTATCTACACATATGTTATGACTTATGAGTCCCCATCTGGCTTCCAGAACATTTACGAAAATTGGCGTTTTACCAGTTTTTTTTTTTTTTTCCTTTTTGTTTTTCTTTTTTTTTTAAACAGCTATGTTTTTTATATTCCGACAGGATATTTAATGTTGATAATCGTTGTTTGTTGTTGGGAATGTATTCTGTTGAGATTCTGCTCACCTAGTTTGTTCTGGTGATTGTATAATAGTATTGATTTTACAGGCAATCTTTACAGATTCACATCTTTACATTGGTTATTTCACCATATTGAAGCAACATATTAATTGCCAAATAAAACTATGAAACTGTCAGCTGCAGTCACATTCTGATCTCCCACCTTTCTCTCTCTATCTCTCTCTTTCTAAAGCAACAACTGAACGCCAGTTACGCCAGACGCCCGAAGAGAGCGGTCGCTAAAACCGCTCGAAACACATGTGTCGCATGGAATGGCCGTAAACTCAAGGTAGGACAATACAAAAATGTATCTATCTATCTATCTATCTATCTATCTATCTATCTATCTATCTATCTATCTATTTATCTTTCTATCTCTTTCTCTCTTTTTCTGCCTTACGTTCTCTCTCTCTCTCTCTCTCTCTCTCTCTCTCTCTCTTCATTCAATAAACTACCTATATTTCTACCCTTTTCTTTATCTCTCTCTTTTAGTAGATACATATTAATTTATAGATGAACAATATTCATTAAATAATTGCTAATTTATATAACTATTTCATAAGCCCAGCCCAACGCTGATAGTTATCTTAGGGTTGAAGTCAGAGTGACAGTGTTCTATTACCATCAACAATGAACTTAATTATAATCTAATCATTGTTGTAGAGGATATCTGGGTATTTAAAATGTATATCCTTTTTTAATCTTTACTCATGAATAAGAGTGACAGATATATATACATCAGTCAATAACCAAAATGTATAAATTAATTATATTTTAACCTTGAGGCTCGTGACACATTTTAGTCACGCATGGCCTTTGTTTAAACTAGATGGGACTTGGAAGGGATCCTAGGTTGTGACTTATTATGCTTGGTAGCATTACGGCTGTGCTACAGGTCAGTGAGAATGCCTAAAGATCATGGGACCAGTTTGGTATCATTGTGAAGGTTGTAAACTTCTCTGACCAGTGAAATCCGCTGCGTTAAACAGTGACTTTACCTCTCTCCGCCAATTGGAAAAAATCGCCCTGAACAGGTGAGTAAATTTATAAGTATTTGTTCTTGATATTTTTCTCAACGCCCAGCGTTAGAAACTAGTTTATCTGATGTGGGAGTCACACACATGACTAAATTATTGTTGACAACTCTACAATCTGCTACACAGGGCCAGATCAGGGATACCAGAAATTCCGTCTGAACTACTGGCGTTATACTGACACAAACCCAACTAATAGGGAGAAAGACCACCTGATTCGAACCAAGACTTTCTAGTAGGAAGTGTTGTGAGCCATCTTGATCCTTACCTTGTGACCCCACTCGCCGCTCATATCTCTTAGCGTAACAAGCTCCCAGTGAAAAAAATTTCGTTATGTGTCTTTTGCACCTGTTGGTCATGCCTAAAATATATATAACAGCATGGGAACATCCCTGGTTATACATGTAGTTTTGTAGCAAATTTAGTAAGTTTTAAAGCAAAGCGTGTCATCGCTGTGTGTATACATGTCTAGATCTAACAAATCTCATCTAATTGTGGACACATTTTATTGTATACAATATGCATTGTTGGAGTGTTAAATCAGAGCTAATGTACATTTTTAAAGGTGTAAATTAATACAAGACGTTTCACTTGAGAAATATTCCACTTTGTTTGACGTATTCACTTGTGGCAAACAGATATAATGTGTGAATGTTGCTGCACGTATGTGTGTGTGTGTTTGTGCATTTCATGTTTACGGAGCTTTCCACTGTGATATTAGGAATATACTTTATACAGGGATTTGTTGATTTGGAAAAAAAAGAAAACTGCTGAAAAGTTCGGAATAAAGACAGTATCAGCTGGGATTAACATGAGAGGCTAGTTGTAAGTTTATGCATGCCTCCTAAACTATTCAAAAATCTGTCTAAATACGCTTTAGAATACTCTCGTTTAGAGCAAGAAAAAAAAAGCCTAAAGGCACAGTGTCTTGCGATAATTAAAATAATGTACGCCCGTTTATTTTAACTTAAACCGATGTTGAAATAGATTTGGGTTATGTAATTTTGACTATCCATATGTAAATGTCTGAAAGTCGAATGCCCGTGATCCTAACACTGCTAATTACCTACCGTGCAAGTTTATTCCTTTTCTGCACCCATAAGTGTATGTCTTGTTTGCAGTTTAATTATGCTGTAAATTAGCTTACTCTGTATACCTAAAGTCATAATACTTTATTCATAATGACTTGAAAATATCTTTTTTTTCACGGATACAGAACAAAGCGAGTAAAAATTACTTCATAAAAAGACGTTTATAATTATGGTTATAATTTTATTTTTCTAGTAACAAATAGAAATTACTACCATGATCTTTTTATAAATTAAGATTATATCATATTTTCCCGAAAACAAACCCCTTTGAAAAAAAAATAATGGAAATAGTTTCAAAATCCTTCGCTTTTTTGTCCCCTCTTCTTGCACTTACAGATCTGCATTGAATAAAACAATCCACACAAAAGTTTAAGAAGAGCTCCAGGATGAAAGGAATGGAGGATTATCTGGTCTAGTGTAGGGTTCATACAATGTTAGGTTATGTTGTTTTATTATTTGTTTCATTGTTGTACTTGTAAAAAACTGAAATTCTGCGATAAGACAGCGATTTTTTTTTTTTGGGGGGGGGGGGGGGAATGGAAAAGAAGTTTGAGGGAGAGAGGGAGAAAGAAAGAGAGGGGAGACAACCTGCAGTTTTATTTAAAAGCGTGCTCTACTCAAAGACTACACCCTCCTGTCGAAACAAAGCGTGCCTTTGTCGCAGGTTGTACCCAAACATTTTATAGTTGGGTTGTTTTAGTGCACATTTTTAAAAATTAGTCTTGCTGCCATGAGTTAAGACAAATGTTTCTGTTATCACCTGACTTAAGTGGCAAAACCATTCTTAACTCGCGTCAACCTTTGTGCTAATGTCCCACGATTGAATAGCATAGAACAGGCCGTTTAGAGCGCCATTTGCTTCTGATAACGTCAGATACCATTCCTTGTTTTTGAGCTGCCAACATTTGTTATCAATAAAGAGTACAATTTTAGCCGAAAGGTGTACGTACAAAATACGTTTTTTGGCGTAAGATTGGCAAAACTGCTTTGGGATTTCTATAGGAATCAGGGAGGCGGGACCAGTGCAGATAGGATACGGTGCCACTGGCTGACTCGTTGACTGGCGGTGCTCGCGCTAAAACTACGGACACGCGGCTTGGGTCCGTGTTTAGAATGTGACGGGCTGAGACTGGAGTCCGGGTATCCACGCGCTGTCTCTGATTGGCAGGACGTAAACAATTCGTCAGACCTTTTAAACATTGAGCCTACATACGATCCTCATTGAAAACTTGACTTAGTTGGGAGCCTAGGACATGCTAAACTAGGAGAAAGTTGTTTTTTTTTTAAACAAAGTATTTCGCTGAAGAGCACTCCAGACAGTTGACATCACGACGGCTTTTCTGTTTTGGTGTGGCATGAGCTTGGAGATTTACCTGCTGGCAGCCTAACACTTCTCTGTGGATTCTTTTGTTGACATACATTATTTTAGCTTACTTACGACGCTTTAGGTAAGTAACATTACAGTGGTCTTTTGGCATGATTGTCGCTAAAATAATTGTTCATGTTATCGATGGTCATAAAATCACACTGTTTCCATACTTCTGACAGTAACTGCATTGTTCTGAAATTGGATTGTACAATATTTAGATAATGAAACTGTAAAACGTACGCCCAAAATTTAGAAACAGATACAGGCCTGGAAGACAATATGAATATTATTGGTCCAAAACATTATGAATATTTTGATTTTTTGCTTTCCTAATAAAATCCAACAATCGCCTCTGTTATATAGGATACAAATGTCATTATAAAATATCTTTATCACGCGAAGTGTACTTGCTTTGTTAGTACATCGCTTTTTTTCAAATACAATTTTAGATTTTTGTTCGGCATCCAGTGTCATTTAAATAAATTTGTTTCATTTAAAACGATGAAGACAAACGACATGTGTTACCGTTTGGTTAACGAAAACTTTAGAGCAAAAAATGGTATGGGTATGCATATAGTAAAATGCGTATTACCTGATCAAGCCTCCAAAGATTGAAAACAGTCAATTCTTTGTTTGGATTAATGTAAGGAGAAATCATAATAGTCTTTTACATACGTGTACAAGTACATGTAATAACCTTTCTTCGTGCAGATTATAGATTTCTTGCAAATAGAAGTAAGAATCTGAAATCTACATTTTCTGTCTTGTACGTTTGCATGTCTATTTATTCATTACATAAATTTCGTAGAATACTTAGGCAATGCAATTATTATAGCATCACATTAGTATACCCTGTATTTCTTCCCCGTCTCTGACTCTAACAGGTCATATCTACCTATTTGTAGTGTCAGTAGATTCCATTAAAACATTATATTATATACATATGAAAATAATGTTCATATATTCCTTGAGTGGTTTACTGATAACGTAAAGAAGATGTGGTTTTAGGAACATTACTGCCTGTTCTAGACATTCAGTTTAAAGAGCTGTTTGAGTTTCTGTTGGATATTATACAATGAGGTGAGACAAAAGCCATGTTATCATCTGTCTGTTTCTGTGTGGCAGCACTTAAAACTGTCAGGTGAACGTCTTGGGTGTTGTTTGTTAGATAGCCATTAAACCATTAAGAATTATTTACATGAACTTACTTTTGAAAACATTTTGTGCAAACAGTCTTTTTTAAATGTCCAAAATTAGTGGTCGCAATCATAGGGACTAGACACATGTTTAATCCACAGGAAAATACTAGTCATATATAATTTATAAAGTATTTCTATTATGTGAACCACAGTGAGCGCGAACATTATCGAGAACTAGAAATAATGAGTGGGGCTTAGCAGAACAATGTGATTGCATCTCGTCCAGTCTTGATGTTTGTGATTGATCACAGTTTAATGACACAACTTACTCACCATGAGCTTTGAAATGCAAGGACATGTAGATTAAGCAGAAAGAACAAAGCTAGCATTAACAAAAAACGGATTGCAATAAAATTGTATGACACTTTAAATGCTAAAAAGCGTTAAACGAAAAGAGAGTTTTTTCTTGTTTACTTCGTTAAAAAGTTTATTTTTGTGTGGAAACTTCATCCAATACATGGATAGCATTGATGTTTTTGGTCAATTTCAGACAGCTGTATTTATAATTATAGAGAAATGTGGATACGTGAAGTGAAAAATCAAAAACAAAAAAATGCAGGTGTTTATAATAATAATAATGATATTAATAATTACCACTATTAGTTACCAAAGCATCGTCTTGTGGATCTTCACATCAGCCGCAGCAGCAGCTCATTAGTTATGGTGTATGTAGTTATTTTGTCATCTCTTTAAATCCACTAAAACAGACACACGTCATGTTAGGTAGATGGTAGGCTGGTTCTTTAAAGTCCAACGTCAACAGCTAGGCATATCGTAAACGGGTCCTAAGACAAACATCTGACAATTGTATGTGCTGCCACATAGAGACAAACTGGTGATATCAGGATTCTAACACAGCCATTCACATTTTAGTATTTCACTGACAGTGACACCGAGTTTTACCGACCCAACGAGTAGCGAATTGGTTGAGGAGTTCGAGGTTTGAAGTTGTACGCTCTGCCATTCACCCACATAGTCAGCTGTATGCAGAACATGAGAGATTGAGAGCGAAGATAGAGAATGGTAATATACAGTCAAAATGATACTCAAATCCAACTGGCGCCATGTTCAGTTCTTCACCTCAGCCACATTGGGACCCAAGTATGGCTGCTACACCGAGATAAAAATGGAAATGAGTTTGGGGAGAGGAAAAAAACATGTGTGTCTGTGCTGGGCCAACAGTTACTAGAAGCCTGAATTTTCTTTCGGCAAGAACAGAACTTCAATCCTTAATCTCGGAATTAGGCAGACAACACGGACAACACGGTGATAATTGCCTCAACTGTTACATACGTTTCAATTGGCAACGCATTTGAGAAGGAAAAAAAACGTTTACACGCATACACGCGCACAGAACTAGACGTTTTCTTTTTACAACTCTTTCATTCAGACCAGTTGAATAAATAACCTAGAAAAGCCAGAAGATCTGTTACGTGTTAAATTTGCTGATTCACTCCATAATTTGTCATTTCAAGGTTAAAATTCTAATCTAAGCGTAACACAAGTGTCATGGTAAAAAGAACAATTGTTACCAATATCATATAGCAGTTATGTGATAAGATTACGGTTCAGGGGGGAAATACAACATGCACAAGTTGATATGCATTGTTTAGGATGAATGAAATTAAGTGAAGAAATAGTTTTTCCTCTTCCAAAGTCTTCCAATTTTAATGTGCACAATCTTTAGAATTCTTGACTCATTGTAAGATAAAAAGTGGAGCTTACTTTAAATACAAGAAACTAACACACTATGGGTCAATTTTAATGCTTTCAATTAAATTTTAATGAGTAGGAATCCAAGAGATTTATATTTAAAGCTAATTTATATGAAAATACAAATATTTCATTGATATGTTATTTTAGTATGCGATTGAATCCTCATTATGGAGATTGCTCGACATAATGTGGCCGTCTTTGTCAACATCCACAGCAATAATCTTTATGCTTACGCAGAAGGAGAAGATCTGCTTCCTTTAATTTAAAGTTTGTTCATTTTTTTGGGGCACTTTTCCTGGACACAAAGATTGTTAATTAATCTTATAATTATATGTTTCTTTGTTCTTTGCTTTTGTTTCCACATTTGATTTTGCACTGAGACCATTTAGAGGCAGTTATTTTATACGCAGTGATTGCATAATTTTGTTTCCTATGGCGATCTAGACTCCAGTTTTTAAATCCAAATGTCACCATGTTGTAAGCCGCCAGAAACCAGTTTAGTTTGCAGAAAGTTCACCTTCATTCCGTGCAACAGATAATTATGCCAGCGCGAATAGACCACTTGTACTCCGTCCAAGTTTTACATGAATACTGAGAGGCGATAAAAAGTAGGCTCTGTCAAGGAAACGCCACACCTTTCCAAACCTAAAATTCCCCAAAAGTTATGAATTTGATTAGTCCGCTTTATAGAATGAGGATGTACTTCTAAAACAATGTTTGACCAACGTGGAGTGAATTCGGTTTTTAAATAATAGCCAATGAAAAGAAATTGAAATTCGTAAGAAAGTTATGATAAGAAGATTGTTAGAAACGAAAGTAACATTCTTAGGATATAATCTTAAATAGCTCGCATTCTTTTTCGTTATCAAATAAGGGGATGGGGATATCTGTTTGTTGATAGCTATTGCACATTTTGTTCAGAATTCCTTAACCCGAAAATGTAACAAAGTACGATAAAATTAATAAGTAGATTTAAAGAACAGGAAAGAAGCTGTATTTCAAAAGATTTTTTCGAGCCAACTTATCACCTATTATGGCAGTGGCACAGTTACAAATAGCAGAACTCAATGGTAACCATTTTTTATTATTATTTAAAAGAAGTACTTCGTGGTCAAATGGCTGAGCGCCTGGCTCCTAATCTTAGGTTTGCTTGTTCGACCCCTTCCTCCTCACCAAATCAGACCGACTGAACTTTTCCTTCCTAATTGTTGGTGTCAGTATTGTGACCTACAGAATCTCGGGTTTTTCAGTATGGAGTCCCGTCACCGAACAGCATCCTCCTTCAAACACTATGAGACGTTAAAAACTTGGACAAGAGGTTACTGTCTTTAAATTCAATACAACGGTTAGAACTAAGTCGCATAAACTGAATTTTCCTTTCATTTGCTTTCTTTTTTTAAAGGGAAATAACACTTGTACTTTTATTCCATGCATAATGATGCAAATGTAGACTGTATCATTGTCGGGTAACCTCTGCATTTTGTTTGAGCTAAACCTGAGTCAATATCCAGGGCCAGACAGTGGGTTATCTTGGAGACTTCGAGTGTCGTTTCGGTTCCTAACAAGGGCTCTTCAAAGTGGACCTCCACTCTTAACCCAATGCCATACCAAGTAACCTATCAAAGGATCTTTCTTTAGCACCCCCCTTTCCCCCTCCCCCGCCCTTTTTTGTCTGGCTGTCTATCTGTTAAGTTTTTCTTTCTGTGTGTCTCTCTCTCTTTGCTTCTCTCTCTCTCTCTCTCTCTCTCTCTCTCTCTCTCTCTCTCTCTCTCTCTCTCTCTCTCTATCTATCTATCTATCTATCTATCTATCTATCTATCTATCTATCTATCTATCTATCTATCTATCTATCTATCTATCTATCTATCTATCTATCTATCTATCTATCTATCTATCTATCTATCTATCTATCTATCTATCTATCTATCTATCTATCTACCTTACTAATTATTTCGTGTCCGTGTTCGTAACTATTCCTCTAAAATGTTCATATGCACATGCTTTATCCATTTCTTCTCATAACGAGCTCAATATGTACACTGTGTAAAGAAAAATTTAGTATAACGTAACACACCAGAATAAAAGTAACCAGTTTTTTTTTTTTATAATGTCATACCGTGGAACCTACCACACTGTGGAAAAGAAATATTATTACATTGTCATTGAGCTTCAAGTTTGTGAGATAACTATAGTTATACATGTACATCATTTCCATCGACCTATACCTTATTTTCTCCTCTATCATAGACGCATCACTAGCAGTGCGTTCGAAGTTATTTGTAATCAGAAATAGCCCTCTCAAAGTTAGAACTTGTGGTTAGATTCTATAGTAAGATCTGCAACAGACATAGTGCGGTATACTGTAACCCTGGTAACTGCACACTCGTGTTCATGTTTGAAATTTGTAAATAGCCTTTTTACTGTTCGTTATTTGCATTAACTTCTCCACCATAAGATGAATCAATTCTAAGGAACGCACAATACTTAGGTTCATTCGATATCTCCGATTTATTGTCTCCAACATGTTATCTAGACCTGCAAAGTTCTAATAAATCATTTTTTTCAACCGATGTTAAAAAAATGTATTGGTCCGCATTTTCTTCGGTTAAAAAGACACGATCCGTGAAAAATCTCATGCTGTCGAATTGATTTATTGGATATGATTGTATTATCGGGCCTAGATTCATGCCTCGCTTAAGTTTGTTTGATTTGTTAGCTTTTTCAAGTCCTTCTTCAGAGATTAGTCTATCGAAAGGACGGTTCCCAAGGCTTAGATTGTTACTTTCTCGTGCTGCCGTATAGAGACAGAACGAGGATATCAAGACTTCTGTTGTTGGGGACTATACAGCTCTTAATATAAAAAGGGCTAAAAAAAGAGTGATCGATTTGAGCAATTTGTCCAGCTAGTCAAGAAGTCCATTTTAAAGCTTTTAATTCATTAAGTTATCTACGTATAGCTTCCACATATGAGTGAGCTATGCGAAAAGTTGCGACAATTATAATATTTGTCATGAGAACAGAACATAAAGGGCGCAAACAGAAACAAAAATATTTGTTTTCACTAAAATTACTTAAATGTCATTTTTTTTAAATCAGATGTGACTCATGTAATCCAGCAAACATATGGTTGAATAACATTCCCTCTAGCTTTGAGTGGCATTTGCGAAGGTGAGAGGGCGTTTATGATAAAAGCTTGCTAAGCTTCATTTTTGGTTCCAGCTCATGGCGGTCAAATGTGAAAAGTGCTTGCCGCTCCTCTACTGGGTAACATTATCTGTGACATTTTATTATTTAAACCTAGTTCTACTTAGACTGAACTACGTTTTAACAACAAATACATTACTTTCATAAAATTTTCTGAACATTCTAAAATTTGTTTTGCAACGAATGTAAGCATTCTTAACGTTCTTAACCCGAGAAACCCATATTATTATCCAGAGCTTTTGGTTATATCTAAAAACACATTAATAGTGCAAGTGACATTAAGGGAAATCATTATGTGTAATTTTCTACTCTCTGAACTTTGGGGTATAGACCGAAATATGCCAGTATGTGAACAACCTATAGTATAATGTGTTATTAACCCCTCTCTTTTTTCTCTCTCCGTCTCTACCCTTCCTAGATCTTGCAATCGCTGTTTCTCTCTCTGTTTTTTCCTTAGAAGCCGCCCGCTCTCTCTCTCTCTCTCTCTCTCTCTCTCTCTCTCTCTCTCTCTCTCTCTCTTTCTCTTTCTTTAAAAACGAATGGGGGCGTGTTGCATTGTGGTTTTTTCGGCATGAAATTTGCAATTGGTTTTATGTGTAGGAAGACTATAACAGCATAGATTCCAGACAATGTTGAAACCGTTTGAAAAAATGTCAGTGGCATATTGGAACCGTTGGTCTAGGAGAGAGCTGCAGGTTGTCCGCGGCGTAAAATTATCTTCCTATGGTCTTCATTCTATGGTCTCCATTCTCGTATATGATACGTCATGAATTTTAAAGCATACTAAAGCATCAGATGATAGCATTTTAACCTGTTCGTTAAGAGAATGGGTCGTGGTGGTTATGAAAGCCAAGAAAAGGTTTAATTTCCTATGCAATGTTTGCTACGACGTAGTGTCGAGTCAAGCGCAGTTCGAACGGGAATAGCTCAAAGTGCTTGCCTAAAGCCAACTATGTAACACAGCTTTAGAATTCTTTTTAAAGGGTTCCTTTTCTAGGTTTGTTACTTCACGAAATTAAACGATATCTTAAAAAAAATATTGCCTTGACAAAAAAGGCTTTCCTAAAGGGTTTTTTCTTGTGTGTGTCTTTTTTGTTTGTTTTTTGTTTTGTTTTGTTTTTGTATGTTTTTTGTTGTTTCATGTTTAGTCAAAGCATACGGTGATAATGCCGATCCAATCTGAAGCTGTGCGTGAAATTAATAAGAAGATCTTAAATTTTTAGGTATTGTTGTTCAGTGGTAAAAAGTAGGCTTTTTGAAAACGAAAATAGCCGCACATTCATTGCGCTTAGTGGGATTAGAAACCTCGACTTGTAGCCGAATCGCCTTGCCACTCAAATAGAGCATGGTTATACAACTAGCCCACGTTTCACAGAATTTCTTTTTATCATCAAAGTAGCGATCGACAGTCAAAATGGTTTGGACTTTAAGATAATAGTCGCCCATCAGTTCTGGATGACATTTACGCGAAATACACGGTTAGTCACGCCCTCAAACGTCCATCATAATTGACTTAAATGCTTAGAGTTCTGTAGTCACGCCTGCCAATGAGGGGGGGGGGGGGGACTGGCGCCTAGTGGTAAACCGTTGATCATCCAGTCGGAAAGTTCGCGGTTCGAAACCCACGAATGGGAAATTTAGAGTATTTTACCCATATGTATAATGTGATCGGCTGAGACAGAAACGGAGGCCTCACCGCATTGTCTCTATGTGGTAGAACGTTAAATTATCACACGTTAGTCTTGGGTCCCGTCCACAATAAGACATTCAGCTGGACGTTAAACAACTAACTCAACTCAAAAGTCATGCCCGCCTTGCGCGGAGAAAATGTATAACAGAACTGACAACCTAATCACCCTTCAAAATGTACAAAAATCTGCGCAAAAGGGAGTAGACCATGCGTGCAAATACGCCTTTGAGCAGTAAGGTTGGAAGCTTCTAAATGTTTGTGTATTTAATACAGCAGACCCTAGGGCCGCATTTATTTGAGCAAAATGTGAACATCAGGAAAGAAACAGATCCTCAAGTGCTTCGGCGAATTGGTCACTGAATTAGAAATTGTATGATTCGTAATTCAAATCAACCAGTTATTTGCTTTACATAAACGGATACAAAGCATGCGGATGTTTAAATATGGGTTTATTCGAGGCAAGTTTGTATGAAAGTCTGTTCAAGGTATACATCTCGTTGAGTTGTTCTTATCCCCAAGGTTATTGAAAGCATTTATTCAATTATGTATTAATTAAAAAAAATGAAAATCGAATTGAGAAATACATGTGCCGTAAACTGAATCAAAATTACTCTTTCTTATTCACCTTTGTTGTTCTATATTTTATTTGTTAACCATGCGGCGTGGAGAGTACCCTTTAATGCACTGTCAATTTAAGCGGACTGGTGCTGAATTTTAATACTGAGTCTCATTATTTTAGATCTAACACCCAATTAATAATCTACTTCCTCTTTGTAATTATTACTCTTTATCTATTTTGCATACGTGAACTTTGGCGCTTAGCTGAAACGTGAATATCTCTCCCTACTTCAACATAATGCCATTGCAGACCTATATAAAAGAGGGGGTCGGGATATACCACTAGCCCAAAACATAAAATAATACGACAATAACACAAAGGCTCTGAATGTTGGAGTGTACTTCTTAATGATATTTAGAAATGTTTAGTAACACCAGTTAATTTACTAGCGAGACACCGTCTGATGGGAACATTGACAATTTAATTTTGTTCTGGGAAACAGGACGGTGGACCTTGTCTAATAGATTTGGAAGTCATGTAGGGCAAATGACTTTGATCTAGCAACACTCGCAATTAGTTGATTCGCATGTCTGTTGTGTGAAATAGGCCAGGTCATTATCCTTGTTGTTGCCTTACTAGAAACAGTGAATGCAAATGCGGATCTAGTTTGTTTTGAAGGTACATACCCTTGGAAACACGTGAGATTTAAGGACTTTAGCTGAAGTTAAGAATACCCAAAGATAAACTGCGTTTTGCGGCGTTGTGATATCTTATCGTACAATGCACAGAGCAAATTCAAATTGAATACACCAAAATAACGTACAAAAATAGTCACAAATAGTCACAGGGGTAGTATAGCCGTAGATAATCTTTCTTGAGACCTATGTGACATTAAACGAGGAGAGAGATTTGTCATGTCACCCTTTAAAACGGTAAAAATATACGCAAGGTTTGAGGAAGAGAACTTGTGTCTTAACGCCGTTAGAAGAATCCAAAATTTGTATCTTGTTTAGTGTTAGTATTTTCTTTTAGTTATTGTTTATATGAAAAAGTGTGTTCGTCTCTGTTCCTCCAACCAGAGAATAATTAAGGGTATGGGGGGAATAAAAATTGTATTTTGCATCAGTGAGAAAAACCGGACCGTTCAAGTCCTCATGTTTGTCTTTTCTATTTCTATTCGTTATTGTTGATTTCAAATTAATATGTCTCCTTTTCCCTCTCTGCAACAGAGAAAGATGAACTGGTCTTGAGGAACAAAACAAGTATCAGACCCTAAAGTATCATGGCTGAACTTCGTCAAGTGACGTCTTATGATGATCCTGAGATAGGCTCCACGCAATGTCTAGCCTCGAAGGGAAATGGCGGCACAACTCAGAAGGAGGCTGAATCCGGTCTGGATAATCCAGCATTTCATGAGGTAAGAAAACTAAGAATGGCAGCTGACATCGCTTTCGAAACCAGCAGGGTAGATAGCCTAAGTTTTCATGAAAAGGACTCAAAGAGTGGTAAGCAATTTCGGCTATCAGGCTTGGTGATAAAGAAGTCGGTGGCTGTTGATTTAAGTGATCAAGCTTGATGTTAAAGATACGGATGTAAATACTTAGGTCTTATCAAATAGTATGAAATAGTAAGAGTTTAGGAACTTTCATGGTTCCCTTTTTTTAGTCGATCGAACAAAGTTCTGCCCAAAAAAAAAGAAAGTTATATGAAGTAATAGAGGTATTTCTCGCTCAACTTGCTTAATAGCTCGGTTGAGATGTTGCATAGTTACCTTTTTTTTAAATTATACCTTCTAAAATAATTCAATTACTATGCAGTTTATTCTGTACGAGCCCAATATTTTATATAGAACTCACATGCACATTTAATGAGAAGCTTTATTGAGTTTCACTATCGTTTCGATCTTTGTTATTGTTGTTGTTGTTGTTGTTGTTGTTGTTGTTGTTGTTGTTGTTGTTGTTGTTGTTGTCCCCATTCCATCGCCATATGTTGATCACGTCTTTCCCATGCCTTTTAATCCTTCTAGAAATTTGAAGTTGTTTTTAATCTTTTTTTAGGTGAAAATGTGCATCAAAACACACATTGTGACAATGACTTGTACGTTATAAACAGGAAACACCAAACAAAAAGCAAAACCACTTGCAAGATGGGACCAACGGTGACAGGGCTCACAATCAAAGATCTGATAGAGATGAGGAAGATGATAGTGGCTTCTCCCGTTGTGTGGCCATCATCCAGAAATCTGTGTGGCAGTTTGTGGAAACCTACAGTGCCACAATGTGGCTCCTTTTCTACATCCTGCTTCTCATTGCCTACTTTACTTACTTCGGGTTCGCCATGTATCACAGGTGAAACGTTTACTGCGTTAAATACATTTGTCTTTCTCAGTTCTTTGTTCCTTAGTTCAAGTTGGTGGCTGGTGTAAATATTCTTTTAAAATGCAAATAAAGATATTATAAGTAAGCCCCCTCAAAAGGTAAATGTATTAGCTAGTTGCTGTAGTAGCGACCAGCATCTTGACTTCTCGACCGTTTTAAAAACTGAAGGCTAATTTATTTTTAAACCAAATTCGTTTAACTTATGTAAAATGTAAGATAAAAGCCCTTCTTACAAAGATGCAGCCATGTTATAATATTTATTGAAAAAAAACAATTATGTTTATATAATTGAGTTGTACATTTCAGGTCCGTTGCTACCGCAAATAAAAAATGATCATCCCAAAATATATAAAGTTCTGTAAATTCCCTTACATAATTTTATTGACATTTATATGAAAAGGGCTTTGTAACCGTCCATACCATTTGGTTGAGGGAAAAAACTGCTGAGAAATTATCATTTTGATTTTTTTGGCACCATAATTTTCTGTTCAGTTTATGCACAGGGCTCTGGCATTAAGAATCAAAATTAATGTAGCCCCTCCACTTGACAAAAATGAATGGGCATCCAATTTTCAAGATCGTATTCCTTATAACCTTTTTTTAGAATTGTACATCTGGTTATTAGTTTCTTTTGATTGCAGGTTTGGAGATGAGGGTTCGTGGCGTTTAATGATAGGCACCGTTTTTGGAAGTTTTCTCCTGGCGCTGCATCTCATCTCAGAGTACAGAGCCTCCAGGCAAGAGAGGATCGACACAGACGATCGTGGGTCGCACACGGTCGTCAGTGCTCTGGAGGCCATCGCTGCCAAAACCAGGTACGCCTCCGTAAAAACACGTTTATTTTCATCATCATTTTAGCGTGTATTGCGACAATAGGAAGCCAAACTGCTCAGTCGGGATCAGGTGGGGGCAAACGATCAGAAAACCGCGGTTTGAATCTAAGGTGATACCCCCCGTTCCCGTTAGGTATTTTCTGGAAATTCAGGGAACGTCACATTTATCAAAGATTACATTTTAGGATGCATTTTCTGCACAAAAGATTCTACCAACATTGATTTAAACACGAACCGGAATGGTGATATCGAGTTCGTAGTATTTTAACTCCCACACTGTTTTGACAGTATACAGCATCTACACAATTTTGGCCTTGATAAATGGATAGACACAGCTGATTCGTTAACCAAAAGGGTGTACGTTTTCTAGAAATTCAAGTTAAATTGTACTCTACTTATGAATCACACGTGCGAAGACCTTGCCGACGAGGCTTAGCAGGAAGATACAGCGGTAGTTGTTACAGGAACTGCGATGTCCTCTGTTTTTGTACAAAGTCGTGATGTTAGCGTCATGCATGTCCTATGCGACTGACCCTTCCTCCCAGCATTGGAGCAGTAGCTTGCCTGATGACTTCAGGTGAAATGCCAGAGGGGTCTTTCTTGTACTCGAGCAGTGCGGCGCGTTTAGCTGAGATTGATAGCTATAATGTCGTCTATATCTTAAAAATGAACTTATAGTGTGTAGACTAAGAAAAAAGATGATCAGATGTTAAGCACCGTTTTATACTATCTCCAGGCTATCCGTGGTGCTCCCCGTGCTGTTTGTGATCGGTTTCCTTGTGTTTGTTATCGTGGACATCGCCATAGACAGACCAAGAAACCTCATCAGCCTCGGCGGACTCTGCTTCTACATCCTTTTCATGTTTGTCTTCTCACATAACCCGTCTAAGGTAAGAACTGCCAAAGCCATGTTACATGTTATACAGCCATTATGGAAATATAGCTAATGCAGTTGGTATTATTGATGCTAATAATAATAAAAATATAGTATAATCATAATAAAAGTATGCCTTAACGATTCAATTTTTGTTTCTTTTATCAACTTCCTAAAAGTTTTGCAATAGTATCTAGAAAGTGTATATTATTTGTTTTAGTTTGGGGTTTTTTATGTGGCTTTTTTCGATCAAAAGAAAAACCGGAGATGTGTTTGGTTGTGATTAGGGTTAGATAAAGTGTTTGAGTTGCTATAAAGTGTGTATAGGCTCACAGGTGATACCCTTAGTTTAGGCTCTGCTGGCGGGCAGCGGGTTCGCATTACGCCATTCGCGTCTCAATGTCACAACCATGATGCTTTAACCCTTAGAGACTTCTTCCTGCAAAAAAAGAGTTTTTGGGAAATGAGATAATCTCATGCACTTGAATGATTTTGTACTAAAGGGTAAATATGGTTACTTTTAAGTTCGGGATAAGGCAGGGCATTCATTGTAAATTGTACCACCTTGTCCCCTTTCAGCCTGAATTATCATTCATACTGGACAATTAAAGCTATTCTTAGGATTGGTTTGACGATAATTTTACTTCCAATCCAGTCTTATACAGAGGACTAATGAGTCTTTTACAATAATTCATGGTTCTAATTCGTTTCCTACAAAACCCACTTGTTTCTCTCTTGTAGGTAAAGTGGAGACCAGTGTTTTGGGGCGTGACCCTCCAGGTGATTTTCGCTGTGCTCATCCTGAGAACCCCCTGGGGCTACCATGCCTTCCAGTGGCTGGGCAACCGCGTCACCGAGTTCCTGGCTAATACAGACGCCGGTTCTATCTTTGTCTTTGGAGATAAATATGAGGATCATTATTTCGCCTTCAAGGTGAGATTCTAATCTAATCTTTCTCTCTTTTTACTGTTGTTTGATTGTTTAATCAGTCCGCGGTTGCTGGGTTTTTTTTCTTTTCTTGTTCTTCGAATTTCTCTTTCGGCTCCATCATTATATTTCTCGTCTTTATCATCATCATCATCATCATCATCATCATCATCATCATCATCATCATCATCATTTTAGTGGGGAATAATTAGATCTTTTGTAGAACACGCACGTAAACCTTACACCGGTAAAAAAGAAAACTATCCCCCCCCCCCCCCCCCCACACCTACCCCCACTCACGCAAAAAAGAAAAAAAAAAAAAAACCTCACCCCCCCCCCCCCCCCGCTCTCTTACCCACCCAAGAAAAGGTTAAACCCATACAAGAAGAACATTATTCTCTCGGTATGGCCTGCCAAATGTGGTGACAATATAATTATTGTTCAGCTGTGGCGTTCTCCAATGCTAACGGGAAGGAGGCTAGAACTTTCGGTGAAGAGGGCGGTTTTTACTCAGGAGGTTCCAAGTTCAAACCCCAACAAGATCGCCTTTGTGTCCTGCTGGTTGAGTCGGTGTCAGTATCATGCGACTTTATGTGGTAGACGCTGTCGTATTCCTGCTAAGTCTGTGCGGCAACATGTAAAATTTTCAATCTTGTAATCGCTGTATCGGGAAACTTTTAAAGATTTTTAACTAGGAAATCCTACTCTATCCAACCAGCGATTGCCAATTATTATTTTCTCTTAGCTGTATTTTATGAGCCCTATCTCTCCTTTAGGTTATCCCAATGGTGTAAAATTACATGCATCAGTCGACGTTTCGGGGGCCGACCGTGCCTTTAACTAGGAGAGCTTACTTTATCCAACTAGAGAATGACAATTTAGATGCATTTTCTCACCCATGTGGTTATCTTTTCTCGACTCTCGCCAGGTACTGCCAGTGGTGGTATTCTTCAGCACGGTCGTGTCTGTCCTCTACTACCTGGGTGTCATGCAGGGAGTTATCAAACTGTTGGGGCGATTCTTGTCCTGGTGTCTGGGCACGTCTCCGGCAGAATCGGTCAACGCTGCGGGAAACATCTTCATAGGCCAGGTGAGCTGCACCACACATGAGATTCTTTCAAATGTATCAACAGCGGGGTACCAGGGTATTACAAAATTAGCTTATCAATGTGTGTTTTGGATCAGTATCTATCTTCTTGAAAAATTTATCGTCATTGAGCTTTCACGGTTAGCTTACCAATGTTTTTCATCAGTTCCTATCTCTTGGGGAGATTACAACTAAATTGCATGATTTATTTTTAATGTACGAGGTACTAAAGAAATGCACAATTAAAATTGCACTACCTAAAGAAATGCAAAATTAAATTTGCACTACCAACACACAAATAAATCTTTTTTTGTTAGTTAACTAACAAATACTAGAAATATAAAGTGCCACAACGCTATTTCAATGACGTTATATGGTCAATTGTTTTGATATTTTATCTTGAATTTATAAAAATCGAGTTTTACGTAAAAGATTTTCACTTGGATTTCATATTGTTATTGGTTGGTTTCAGCAATGTTTTGCAAGTTCAAAGCTTGATTTATTCTAAAACTCTAGCCCAATTCTAACAAACGAAATCTTAATCTTAAAGCCAAACTAAAACTTATAGATATAAAGTTTTTCTAAGGAGTGTATCTCTTTATTTCTATCTGTTCATTTTCTATATAGTTATTTATCTTTTTAAATCTCTTATCTATCTATCTATCTATCTATCTATCTATCTATCTATCTATCTATCTATCTATCGCGACTCCGGAGTTTCGAGCCGTAGCTCTCCTCAGGCGACTAGTTTTTTTTCTGTTCGACAACAGGAAACGCTTTCTGTGCGCGCAGTGGGAAAAAATTTCCTATCTATCTATCTGTCTGTCTGTCTGTCTGTCTGTCTGTCTGTCTGTCTGTCTGTCTGTCTGTCTGTCTGTCTGTCTGTCTGTCTGTCTGTCTATCTATCTATCTACATATCTATCTATTTAATATATCCTACCATCATATGTTTTACTCCCTTATTCCATCACCTTCTGTCCTTATTCTCCACTATATGAATACAATGTATACCCATGTCGTTGATTGTCAGTATAATGTCAAACCTGACACAGACGTCCTAGAATCCGTGCTCGTCTCTAAGTCTAAGTGGCCGCATCTAAATTTCCAGATGTTAGACTTGAGACTCGCCCACTATAGTGTAGATATTGGCGATGGACATTGCGAAACTAGCAAAACATGCAAAGCACCACCTCCACAGTTTGTTTCTCAATTTCAATGTGTATAAAATCATAACATAAGCTGGTGGTTCTAATGGTACAGCGTTGAATTCTCCATGGGAAGCTGGAAGATATTAAACCAGGAGAGGGCTTGTCTTTCCCCGTCCAACTAATAATGATAAAAGCGCTCATCTCATTCAATGAGTATACTATTGTTGTACCTACCCCAGACGGAGGCGCCGCTGATGATTCGCCCGTTCCTGGCGGACATGACCAAGTCTGAGATCCACGCCATCATGACGGGAGGTTTCGCCACTGTCGCGGGCTCGGTCATGGCTGCGTACATTTTGTACAACGTAAGAAGCATTTTTTGTGATATTTCGTCTCTATGTACTTATACTCCACTGGAACCTATTGTTAGAATGTTTTCAATCGTTATTTTTCCAAATGTTCTATGGTATAATTATGTTGTTTTGTTCGTTGTTTTTGCTGTTGTTTCAAGTATTCTCATGATGCGGTTTTGTTATTTGCTTGTTTCTTGTACTATTTTTGTATTTTATTTACTTATTTTGTTTTAATTAGTGAGGGGCTGTTACTTTCAACAACTACAAAATCTATCTATCTAACTATACAGCTATCTAAATAAATAATTATCCATCCATAGATATATATATGTCCCTCTCCCTCCCTACTCATCTATCAATCTATTTCACTTACCCACTCACCTAATCACTCTCTCATAAGAGCAAGAAAGACAATCCAATTCACATCATTACGTTCTGTATAATATACAGATATTATCACATAATATAAAACCCCTCCCACCCCAGGTTCCAGCCAACCACCTACTCTCTGCCTCTGTGATGTCCGCCCCTGCTGCTCTGGCCATCTCCAAACTGTTCTACCCCGAGACAGAGACACCAAAACATAGAGGTGCAGATGCCTTCAAGATGGAGAAAGGGTGTGTATTGCAAGTCTAAAGTAATAGAAAGAGAATAAAATAAATTATTCCAGTGATGCCGCTCCCTGAGATTTTCCTTCATCTCCTCATCAACCCTTTCCTCTTCCTCCTCCTCAATCATCCCAGTTCCTCCTTCCTTCCATTCCCATTCCTTCTCCTTTTCACTTTTATCTTCCGCTTCCTCCTCCTACGACTCCTTTTATTATTTATCACCGTTCTCATTTTCCCTTTTCTCCTTCATACGCTTCCGTCATCTTTTCTTCCTTCTCTTTTTGATGCAATGCCTACTTATAATAATTGAGCTTATTGTTGGTACATGTTTAAAAAGTATCTTTGGTAGAGGTGGAAAAAAACCCACTCATAAACTCTATTTGCTATACAAGGTTAGCCATTGTACTGCGTTTATAATTATATTTTCGTTGGTCGGTCCATTTTTAAATATCCCTTAATCTGTTTATAAAATCGGCATACTTCTTCCTGTAATTTGGTTCTCAAAAGTGGTGTCCAGATTAACGATAATTATACATGGAGGTGTTATGATAAAGAAGGATAAAAAAAAAAACTCCGTGTCTAATGAGAATAACTGTCAAATTCAACGATACCAAAGTGAAGTATTTTTTATTCTAATTATAAATTCGAGTATTTTTTGGCTTCTTCTAAGCTTATATAATTATATACCATTTGGAATGAGTTCTTATTCTCCCTCTTCTTTTCTCTTACGTGGTGTTTTTGCCCAATGAGAAAAACAAGCAGCCTTCTAGATTGGTCAAAAAGCTTCTAAATTACACTTGCATGTATGTTGTTAGAGTTGTTATTTTGTTTTTCTTACAATCTGTCTTGTCTTTGTGTTGTCTTTTGGTTTTATTTTTTCTTGTTGTTGCTGTTGTTGTTGTTTTTCCTGGTGCGTTTTTTTTCTTTTTTTTTTCATTGGTGTTTGTTTTCCTTCATCGTATTTCCCCCTTTCTCTCTCTTTTTTAAGGTTTGTGTGTGTGGGGGGGGGGTAATTGTTGGTACATGTACAGTTGCTTTCACTTATTTGTTCGCTAAATCTGGACCCATGTATCTTGATTGGTTGACAGGACGGAGCGTAACTTGATCGAGGCGGCGTCCAATGGAGCGTCCATGTCCATCAAGCTGGTGGCGAACATCGCCGTCAACCTGATCGCATTCGTCGCGCTCTTGCAGTTCATCAACGCCACGCTCGTCTGGTTCGGCGACAGAGTGGGATATGAAGCCTTCACCTTCCAGGTGAGCTTAAGCTGTCTGATGTGTGCTGCTCATTGACTTCTATACCGCATGACTGTTTGCCCAAATCACTATTCTTTGAGTATTCTCTCTCTCTCTCTCTCTCTCTCTCTCTCTCCCTCTCTTTCTTTCTCTCTCTGTCTCTCTCTCTCTCTGTCTCTCTCTCTCTCTCTCTCTCTCTCTCTCTCTCTCTCTCTCTCTCTCCCTCTCCCTCTCTCTATCTCTCTCTTTTTTTCTCTCTATATACCTCTATCTCTCTCTTACTCTCTCACTCTCTCTTTGTCTCCCTCGCCCTCTCTCCCTCTATCTCTCTATCTATCTATCTCTGTATTTCTTTTAGTTTGGACCGGCGACTAGGTAAAAACAGAGCTGTATACGGGATTGTTGAACTTGACTGTCATGACTCAGTCTAGAAGTCTTTGGTGCTGTTGCAAAAGTACCCTGCCAAACTTTCTTCCTTAACTTAATTAGCTGATGGAGCTCTTGTCTTCCCTTTAAGCTTAATAATTTTTAACAAAACACACTTCGTTTTATTTGGATAGCTCAATTAGAACCAACTATGTTTCTTTTAAAGGCAACAAGAAACGGGACATTTATTGAGAGAACGACTTGTATGCCTCTATCCCAAAAACTTTTCTGGCGACTTTGAACTAGTAATGCAGGAGCATCAAACATTTGACATGTCTATTTTTATCTTAAGTGTGCTTTTTTAACTTTGGCGAACATCTCTGATGCTAGACAAGTGTATTGTCAGGTTCTCAAGGAGCCGTGGATCACATAGGGCGATGGAAATTGCAGAGTTACTTTTGAATTCTATACAAGTGTAAATATTGTTCTAAGAGTACAGCTTTTATGTTGTTGGTACATTTGTAACCGAGTAACTAGTGTCAGGATACAACGCATGTGCTGTGTTGATAAACAATTTATGGTTGTTTTACAGAATGATTTTACTTTTGAAGTATGCAGAAGGTTCAGTTTAAATTTTAAGAATTGTAAAGAAGGTTGTGTCATGATAAGTATCCATCCTTAACAGAAATGTTTGCAGATAGCAAACATCTGGCACTAGTAGCAACATTAAGAATTTTTGTCTCGCTATTACAGGAGAGGGATGGGTCAAGTGGCAGAGCGTTGGTCTCCCAATCGGAAGGTCCATGGTTCAAATTCCACAGCTGGCAAAAAAATATATTTGTTCAATTTTGTCCTCGACTGGTTGAGTCAGTATAATGTGACCAATTGAGATAGAAGTAAAGGTATCCCTCCATGATCTCTTTATGGCAGCACGAAATTGTAATACGCCAGTCTTGGGATCCGTCCACAATATAGCCTAGAGTAGAGAGTGCTGACGTTGGACGCTAAGCAAACAACTAAACTCAAGTTTCTCTCTGTTTTTCAGTTAATCTGCTCCTATGTGTTTTGGCCTCTGGCGTTCCTCATGGGGGTGGATTATCAGGACTGCCGAGTGGTGGCCGAGCTGCTGGGAATTAAAACTTTCCTTAACGAGTTTGTGGTGAGTTTACAGTGTCGTCTGTCTCCACTCCGTGGTGAGTTTTGTTTTGCGGCACGTCAGCTCGGTAACGGCTATGTTGTCCGATCCGGGGTAGCAGAATGGCGCACATCGCAGAGAAACATGCCATTTTGACATAAGCGTATCAATGCTTAACTAAATCAGTATCTATAAATAATAAAAAGAAGAAAAAAAACACTAATATTATTAACAAAAGAAAACAATAGTAGAGCTCGTGCTACAAAACATAAATATATCTTTCTTTTTTATTACCGCAAAACCGCTAAAACGTTCTTATTTTCCATACTAATAAATTCCTCAGTGTTGAGATTCGCACACAAATTATGTGAGCGATATTCTTGATTCAATTTTTGTTTACGAAAGAAAAATGGTTCAAGGCCATTTTTTCTCGACTCTATAAGAACAGTTATTAGCTAAGTGCTAAAAGAATCTAATAGATTTTTAAACTGTGTGCATCGAAACAGATGCTATTGTTGTAGTTTGAAAGTAATCCAGAGGAGATCCGCCTTACGCAAACAGTTAAGTAGGATTTATAGTTATGGTTATTTATTTTTTTTCATCGCTTGCGTTTGCCATATCCCATTGAAAATAATAATCTGATCTTTGTTACCCCAGGCATACGTTACGTTGTCCAAATATATTAACAACAAACTGGCCCTAGAAGAGTACTTGGCGAATGCTACCAAAAATGTCACTGGAAATCTGACTGGTCTGTGGGCACATAGGGATGGCGACATCTACCTCTTTGATACAAATACCACGCTGACGGATGGTCTTATCTCTGTGAGTATAGCTATGGCTAAACCATTGCCGTATGTGGGTGCCATTCCATGTTGATCCAAACTCCAAAGTAATGTTGTAATGGCCGTATACAATGTGCAGCGAAACACTATAAATAAAAGTTAATCTCTTTTCTTTTTTATATTATATTATTTTGATCAATCCGTTGCGATGTCTAATAGTTTGAAGGCTTTATTGCATGTAATTGAAAAATAAAAAAGAACGTTACTAAAACTCGCCCGGACAAAAAAGGAGTTAAATAAATATTAAAAATCGTAATGGGAAAACAGTGCATTGGTTATATACAAACTACATTTGTTAGTCATACGAATTCAAATAATAGAAGAACAACGGAAAGCAAAGTCGACAGCCGATGTTGTCATGCCTCACAAGGAGAAATTGGAACAAAAGTAAACAGTTAATATAAACCCAGTAGTGGAGCAAAGGATCCTGCTTGGTGGAACGATCTACAGACATCTAGTGACAAGAAAACATCTACTTAATGTACATAACTTATAACTGTGTTTTGACTTGATATAAATAATTATACCTAACGTGATAATTATTTCCTTTCTGTATTATTTTTTCGTAATAATAAAAAGCACGAGTGTATTGTAAAATATAATGATATAGTATAGTTTCTTTTGACATTTAAAATGGTAATCGAAACAGAAGTGAAAGAGTTGATATTGTGTGTGATTCTGTGACTCAAATTATAAGTAACCCTCTAGCCTCGGGCGGTGTATCAAAACATTTCAATCATGCCCTTGCCATTGTTAAAAAAGCAACTCTATGTCCTGGTGATTTGAAAAACTATAGGCCTGTATCAAACCTTCCATTCATATCAAAGATTCTAGAGAAAGTATAAAAACAAGGTTTAAGACATTTTGACTAAGAACGGCTTTTTCGATACTAAACAATCTTCTTATAGAAAAAATACAACGTTGAGACAGCTTTGATGAAAATATTATAATGATCCTCTAATTGCTGCAGATGGAGGGAAGGTTTATTTCTTGCTTTGTTAGAGCTAAGCGCAGTTTTTGAAACCATAGACCCCAACATTCCTTTAGACATACATACTGTTATACTCCTGTGGTACTGTTCTGAAGTGGGTCGGTTCGTATCTTAGTGATTGCACACAGGCTGTTTTTTTTTTTTTTTTTTTTTTTTTTTTTTTGTTAATGGTACAACGTCTGCTTGTTTTGACTTGAAATTTGGTGTTCCTCATTTGGTGTTCCTCAGGGCTCTGTGCTGGGTCCTATACTTTTCACATTATACACAAAACCCCTCAGTTTAATTATAAACGCATATAAATTAGAGCATAATAAGAATGCGGATGATACACAGCTTTATAAATAAGTTTTACCATCAAATTTCCCTGTGCTTGTAAGAAAATTTGAAATGTGTATTAAGGAAATAGGGAACTGGATGATTGCAAACAAACTTAAGTGAATAGTGATAAAAACAGAGGGTTTACTATTTGTATCAAAAATCAATCAACTGAACAATAATGTAATAACACATATAAATGTAATTCCTCTCCTTAAGCATCTACATTGGTTGCCAGTAAAATCATGCATTGAGTATAAGACATCCCTTCTCTGTTACAGATGTATCAACGAAACGGCCCCGGCCCCGGCCCCGTCATATGTGTTTAATCTCCTCTCTTCCAACTTACCATCACGGTCCCTTCGCTCGAGTGGAAAAAAAAACATTTTAATGTAAAAAGATCTAGAACTAAAAGATATAATAAGAAAGATTTCAATACAACTGCACAAAAAATATAAAATAATCAATCAAAACAATTAAGAGAAACTGACTCAGAAGCGACGTTTAAAAAACTGTTAAAAACACGTTTGCTCGACCGCTTGGTTTAATTATATGCAAATCATATTATTGTATGAATGAATTCTTTTTGTTTGTAATGTTATGACATGCATTATTATCTATGTTATATTTTACTATGTCTTATTTTCTTTTTTTTTTTAATGAGATTTTTAATATATGAAAAGCGTAATGAGCTGAGTTTACTGGATATGGCGCTCTATAAAAAAATGTATATTATAAAGAAAAAAAGAAAAATATAACTATCCAGTTTATTGAGATGCAATAAAACTAAAAAAGGTTAAAAACATCGTGTGACTAATGCACAGTTTTAACTCAAATGATACATTTATAAATAAGACGACCTCAAGATCGAGGAACTCTACACAGTGTTTTGGGGAAAGAGAATTCTATTCGTGAAGTCCATGGTTCAATCCCCGATCAGACCGCCTTGTCTTCCCTACTAATTGGGTCAGTGTTAGTATGTTGTGACCAGCTAACACAAGTCATTGTAAGTTGTATCCCTGCTCTGTCTTTGTGTAACACCCCGAAAATTGTCAGACATTGGTTTCAGGATCGTCCACGATATATAGCCTTGTTCCTGACTTAGACAAAAACCAACAAATCAACGACCACAATACTTTCATAAAACACTACAGTATGTTGTTGTTTACAGCCTGAGGCAGCGCCATGTATCGACACACAGTTATTAAGTCATTCTAGGAAGCAGAAAACAGGAAAAGCCTACTTAAGTACTATGTGATACCTATCTTTTTTATGTATTGTAACATTTAACCCTGATTGGTTGGGTGGTTTATTCGGTTTTCGTCTGAATTGATTTCTTTATGGTGTGGACCATGCCTAAGTATTAATTCTGCTTAAAATTACAAAGAATTATAAAGGTGCTGAAACTGGTCCCAAGAAATGTCAACTAGTGAGGATGACTTAAGAGTAACTCAAGCCTTGACTGATGAGTGCTAGTTGCAGGTCAAGAGCATCGATAAAATAATGAAGCAGGAATCTCCCTCAAACCTTTTTTTGCATGCATATTTTCAATTTTTTGTTTTTCTTGCACAACATTGTGTCAGAATAGTCACTGAATTTGTGATGGTTCCTGAAAACAATTAGCATTACAGATTGTTTTGCCAGATAATAAAATCACTGATTTTTTAGCCCATGTTTTAATCAAATTGAGACGATGTCTACTAAGTCCTCTATTACATGTAGTGGCAGTTACAAAGGAGCAATAAAAAGTGTAAAGACATTTATCAAAGTAAATGAACATTCACATTTGCTTTGAAAATGTACTATTGAATTTAAGGATCATAAGACTTCATTCTCATGAAAAAAGTAAGTCTATAACAGCCACAATTGAAAATGGCTACCGGATACTAAACACAGGGACAGCTTCATCAGGTTTTTCAGGTGCATGAATTGTGATTGTAGAGGTTCATTTGTCGAGCAGCCACTGTAAATGAGGCATATGTGGCTCGAATTAATTTTATTGATGATATTATACATTACACATATATTGAAAAATGTATTTTCCTTAGTTGCTATTTGGTGGTGTTGCCACATTAATAATATATATCAGTATTTGATCAGGGAAAAAAAGATATTTTGACTTTTAATATTTCCATAACAAAAAGACATTGTCAACTCAAAAATGCTCTTTTTTCTATCAGACAACTTAGTAAAAATTTCTAGTGTCAAGTGATTTGGACTATTTCGGTCTTTTGTTATTGTTGCTAGATTAAAAAACACTTCAGAGTAGAAATATGCTTATTTTATAGTGGTTATAGTTTTCTTTCACAGATATATCTTCAATAGGCAGCTAAGAGTATATTAAAGTCAAGGTGAAGTAAGTCCAAGGCAGCTAAGAGTATATTAAAGTCAAGGTGAAGTAAGTCCAATCTGATTTCACTATTGTGAGGAATAAAGCATTAGGAAGCCTTTCTCAGTGTCTGCACTCAATGTTTGTCTTAATTTTATTTGCCCTTGATTTCTTTATGTCATTGTTTTAAGTCAAACTAAGGTCTTTGTAACATAAAATCTTCTGAATAAAGTATATACAAAAAGGGAAACTGGATAGGACTTTGTTCTTTATTTTTTGTAAGTGTCAATTTCTTGGACACATTTTTAAAATATGTATGTTTTTTTTTTTTAATTTAAAAAACGAATTTGGAAAGCAGTCTTCCAAGAACATTCCTATTATTTATAATTTATGTCAATGCAACGACTGGAAAAAAATGTTTCTAAAAGGAATCAAACAGTCCCTCTGTACTAAAGGGTATTTTCACTATAATCTTCAAAGGGCAACCAAAAGATTTCACCATGTAAAGCATTTAAAAGACAAAAAGAGGACAAGTTGGATAAAACATTTCTTCCATGAAACTCTTTTAGTATTACTCTGACGCATAGTGCATTTAAAAAGAGTCAAATGCATTCTGAGAGAATGAAAAAGTTCATATCCTTTCATATCTAGAACCAGGGACAAAGTTTTTTCATTTAAAAATTGAAATGGTCAATGAAGAGTATTAACTAATATTTTATATCAAGGGTTCTAGCTCAAAACTTTATAGTGGCAACTTATGCCTGAAAAAGGAAACAACCTCTCACATATAATTATGATTATGAATATATGTGAGTTCAAATTTCTGCCCCAATCCTCAACAGTCAAATTGAAGGATCATGACCCTCAACCACCACACTTACTGACTTGATGGGTGATGGGTACTAATGTCAGCAGTGAAATGTCATTTGAAATTAAAATTTAAATGTTACAATCTTAAATCTTCAGCTCTCTATAGTACATCATCTGTTGGTCATTTAAGTACATAAATATACACTTTTTAAAATTGTCTTTTTATATTTAAACGGTAGATTCAAATGCACAGTATATTTTGTAAAAATGACTATATAAAAATACTCTCTCTCTGTGCAACCGAAATAGCTGTACTGCATTACTTATTACCAAACAGCAATGAATGATGAGGATGGTCGAGTATGGAAACTCTGACTCTAGACAAAGCAAATGGTTGTTTTACTAATCTACTGTTCTTTGCTTCTTATTAAGAACTGAATACAACAAACCCTTGAGATGGTTAACAAAAGAAAAAGAAAAAATCATTATAACAATTATACCATAATGTTGTTGTTTTTTTATTTAGATTCAATATTTACATGTATCATTATCTTCATGCCCAACTAAATAGAAATTGGCAATCAACATAGCTCAGGATATTAACTGACTTCCAAGCCTCAGGCATTCCGTAGGAAAACAAATCTGTATATTTCTACAAAATATTATCATGAAATAAGCATATGATCATACCAATCTTGGCAGAGAAGATTTTAAACACAACTATCCACTATGTATTATTTACTATACAACATTCCCAAACAACATTTGAATTGTTATTTCTCGAGTGATAGTTGGTGATAAAGTTATTTTAGACACTATTGCTTTTAGTTATCAGTTTTTTTCCCCAGTAAATATGGCTTTGGATGCTTTACAAAATCAAGGTAAAAGCATTCACAATGAAATAGTACTGGAAAACTGCCTAGACTTAGCTTCATCACAGCATATAAGGACATACAACCAATAAAATTTAAGCTATTTGAAGTGACATTGAAACTTCAAAACCAGATATCACTAATCACACAAAATGCATTTCTATCCATTTCAATTATATAAAGATATCCATTTTCTCCCACACAGTCAAAATACACTAAGCACAACTTTCCTTATACCATCTAATATATCTTAATCGAAAACAACTAAAAAGAGTACATATTTCACACTGCCTCTGGTTTTGAGTACGGGTTTGCCTCTGCTTCATCACTTGCCTGCACACACTTGGCCATGGTGAGCGACGATCGGGAGATGGGGTCAGTCATGTAGAAATCCCTGAGCTTTAGGAGAGAAGGCACCACGGGAGCTGTAGTTCCAGTGCTGGCCATATTGTTCTGTTCAATACGCAAATCATTTTAAAAAAAATGTAGTGAATGGGAAACAATCAATCATTTACCATGCAACTCACATTAAGATGAACTATTTGAAGAGAAAGAACAAATGTAAAAAGAAAATCACAAGGATTGTAAATATAAATATATAAAACTAAGTGAAACTGTTTTCAAAGATCCATAATCTAATTTTAAATTCTGTACTGTTTTCTCTCTAACAAAATTGTGTGCCTTATCCATGCCAAAACTAACTCAATACAAAGGTTAAAGAAAAACTTACATATCTTATACCCTAAATTATTTGCATAGACTTTTCTGATAAATTGACTCCAAACATTACATATTTCTTGCGTATTATTTGCGGTTGGATCTGACTTTCTTCAGCTGCCCGTTACTTCATATTGATATTAACTTCCATTCATTTTCATTGAGTTTATCAATTGGTTTTTAGCACCAAATATTTTAAATAAACCAAAAAAAAAAAAAAAAAAATAGCAATACATTCCAGGAATCAGAAGAAAAAAAAAAATCAAAAAATGGGTATAATAATGAAAGAAATTCAGATTTCATAAAATGTAACCCTCAGCTTTCAAATAAAGGGAATCCTTATAAGTGCAAAAATCACTGGTGAGAAAATAGCTAAAACAGTGCACTTCAGAGAATTATACATTTTGTATAAACTAAGAGCAAAAATTTTCAGTATAGGAAAATGAGAAGATGAAATTCTTACAATTGAGACACTATCAGATACAGCCTCAAAACCGGTCTCTTCTGCTCTGCCGGCGCGATCAAATGTTGGAGAGATGTCCGAGAGCCTGCCTCGAACATCAGAAAGCTTATCATATGGCAGGGTTACACCCAGTATCTGGTAATAAAGAAATTAAAACAATTTTCTTTTTTAATAATACAGCTAAAAATGGGAGAATATTGTGAAAGTGTTAAGTTTCTAGCCATACAAAAGGAGACAAGGTTTAGAATTTTGAATTTTTACTTTTCTTCTTTTTAAAATAAAAAAAAATGCTTAATGCTTATGTGTCCAAAAATTGTTTTTTAAACTAATAAAAATTGTCAATGGCTTTTGTGGTTTTAAATTTATATACAGCGTTGTGTTGTTTTTTTCCTCCAACGCAACTTGAAATGCCTATTGCGAATGTATTTCATCTATAGTTATAAACCATAGTTGGAAAATGTGAGCTCGTTCAGAGGGAAGAGTGAGTAATGCAAAACAGCGCAACTTATTGTAGTTTTTAAAAGATGACAACACAATGTTTCTGCTTGTTGAACATCTCTCATGTTTTCCAATAGACTGGAATAATTATTTTCAAAATCTCATTCCTAACTTTGAATAGGTTATTAAAAAGAATTTTTAAATATTTGACTTAAGTACCATATTTTCTTTTAACTGCACACATATCAAGAGTTTGATATTATAATCACTAAGAAGAAGTCCTTCTAAGAACTAACTGACCTCTGAGAGGGCCCTGATGATCTTCCAGTCGTGGCGTGCCATGCCAGGAGGGCTCACTGCCTGCCGTGCGATCTGGGCTCTGCCTTCCGTGTTCACATACATGGCATCCTTCTCTGTGTAGGCTGCTGCAGGCAGGACAACATCTGCCATCTGGGCACCAGAATCTCCGTGAGATCCTGAAGAGGGAGTGTTAGTTTTGACATACCTTTAGTTCACACACAAAATTGATACTGATATGCAATAAGTATTTCATTATTGACCTGCAAGAACAAGCTGGTGTAAGAAAAGCGTTGACCAGCTGTTTCAAAGTTTAAAAAAACTTGAAAGTTGTAAAATGATAAAAAAGAAAAGAGTTTGCTAGATGCTTTCCTAACAAAAGAAATTGTCATCAAAGTATACAGTTTTGAACTTGAGTGGGTTCTAATTACTACTGGACTACCAGACTACCCATGTGTTCGGAATTCTCTGTCTTTTTCACTGAGGCCTGCAGGCACTGCTGCAATTTTCAAAAAACACCTCAAGACATACCTATTTAAAAATCATCTTGATAAGTAATATCATGCCAAATTTTGCTTTTGGATATTTAGTGTCTGTGTGTGCAGTGTGTTTGTATGGGTGTAGGTATGTCTGATGTACAATTAGTATGGACGAATGAAAGAATCTTGTAAAGCGCTTTGAGGCCTCGGCATAAAGCGCTATAAAAATGTACTTATTGTTATTATTATTATTGTATTGAGTGGGATACTCACCAATGTAGATGATTCCAGCATTGCCATAGAGTTCCTCTTGGGTGAGCTTGTCAGCATCTGCTCCCAACAGGAATATGAGGCTAGGCTTGTCACACCTAAGGCTGTCCACACCAGGCTTATAACCCATGTCCAAGGCTCCCACTTGAGATGCATTCTGCAACAAATCATTATACAAATCTACAATGAATCCCACAAGGTGTTCAGTCAAAATTGGTTAGAGAAAATCCTACAAAAATCTTAACACATAAACTAAAAAAACTTTTAGAAAGGCCGCAGATCCTCTCATTATTTTTTCCCATTGTATTACTATTTCTCATTAGTATAATAAAGGTTTCTTTGAAAACAAGCTGTCTGTTGTTCGGGTTTTTTGTGTATGTGTATGCTAATTGGTTTTGTTTTTTTCCCCATCAATTTCCAAGTTTCCTAAATACTGGGACATCATGTCCTGGAACTCAACAAATTCAGTGGAAAATAGCAGCAGTGTTATTGTAAATGAGGATCTACATTATCATAACTTTTCTACTTAACTGTAATAAAATAAAGACAATAGTTTAAATGTATCTTCCTGTCACAGTAACATGTTCCTTAAGTGATATAGAACCTCAATTTAAAAAAAAAAAAATTATAAATTTTAATTATTGATGGTAAGTATCTTGCAGAAACTATCTCTGATTCCATTTTCAATCTGCTTTGGTCTTATCAGGTATCAGATTAGCATAACATTACTAACTTATAAACATTGAGCTTGGCTTAACAGTCCTCATGCTGTAAGATAAAAAAAAATTGCAGTGGATGGTTCGCGCTTTCCTAACTTCAAATGAATAGTTACTTTCTCACAATAATACTTCAATAAAACCACTAAATCAGGACAAAAAAGGTTTAGAGAAAATGAATTTGATATAAGAAAATAACAATATTTGATTCACAAAAAAAGTAATAAAAGGCACAGTTCAACAAACTAATACTAACCCTATGGAGGACATTAAAAATTTTCCAGTCTGGATGTTTCAGTGACTTCTTGGTATTTTTGGTAATGCGCTTGACTGTGTCCAAAATGAGAGCCCCATTGTTATGTTGTAGGGCATCGCTTCCAAGTATGATCATTGGTTTGTCTGCATCAGCCAGGGCCTGTAATGAATGAACAGTGTTAACCCAATAATTTCTAATATGATCTGCCTCATTTTATGAAAAACTATAACGCAAAGGGAAGTGTGCAAACAATTTTTTGTAAATAAATTTCTCACGGACACATACAATTGTAAACAAGTTTCTAATTGAAGCTTAGCTGCAAACTGCTACTTCCAGTTTCAACATTGTTCTAAATCTGGAAATCGTTATTTTGAATAACCTGTAGCTGCAAAAAAGGGGCACATATAGTGTTGGTTTGAATACTCACAATAGTGAGTGTCTGACGCATTCAAAGGAATTTTCAGATTTAAAAATATCATGCAGATTTGAATCTCTTGGAAAATTATTTGGGCCACATTAAAGATTTTGTTATCATCTTTGTTTCACAAATTGCTGGTGCTAAAATCAACAGTATTCTAAATACGAAGGAGATATTTAAAATGAAGAGTAGTAATTCCTTAGATTATACACATATGTTTTACTGTGACTTTAATAGCATAAAGTATGTTGGCATCACCTACATATTCACAAACTATTTCAAAATGTTAACAAGATCTTGATTTGACAATAACTTAACTTCAAACTCAACAAAAATAAAAGAATGCCTTGGCATAATAATCCAGATAAATTACCTTGGCAAGTGGATGTATTCCATCAGCAATCTCTTTCAAAACATTGAAGCTATCACCAAGGTACTGAAAAAATAGAGAATAGTTTAGTCCTCCATTTATGAACCCCAGCCATTGATACCATTCAATCTGATGCAGAGTCTAACTCTATACAGATTAACCTTACCAAATGTTTGTGTTAATAGCAATGTAAAATGACTTTCTCAATGTAAACAAACTTGATTACAGCCATTTCAAGAAACAAGAAGAAATGTAAAGACAGACTGCCTCATTAGCATTTGAAGTCCCACTCATGCTTCACGCTGCAGTTGAAAGCCAAGAGGAGTATTGTTGTTCTTCAAGAGGTAGTTTACAATTAAAATGGCTTTAGCTTCTCATACATCCAACATTATTCCCCTTAACATACTTTTTTATGGCCAAGAAGAGGCTGATAAATTGGTAACATTAAAATGTTTGTAGACATACCTGGTAATCATAAGATAGATCTACTGGAGCCCCTAGCAATACAACACACATTTCATTGTGCACCCAGCTGGAGAAAAAAATGGGTTTGAATATTTTCATTGCTGCAGAGATAATTTTTTTATAAGACCTTGTAATGGTTGATTTAGAGAAATTTGAAGCAATCAGGTTGAGTCAGGCAAATGCAGGATTTGGACTTCAAAATTATTTATAGTGTATTAAGGAGCATCGAACCAACTTTAAAAAGTTGAAAAAACTACAACTCTTATATTTCTAAAACCAGAGAAATTTCGTTTTATTAGAAAATGCAAAAGGTCTATATAATGGAGTAGTTTATCTCTGTTTAGAGGGCTCTACCTCAGTGACTTATGCCTGATTGACCCTGATTGCCTCACAATGAACGAATCAAGTTTTTAATTATTTAAAAAAAAAAGGGGGCTTCCACTTAAGAAAAAAAAAAGTTGGTTCCTAAAAGCTCCCACAAATGACCAGAAGTGCTGATATGTTCTCTAGTACTAGCAGCTCTAAAATGAAAGCCAAATACATTATGGCAATATAAATGTTTTCTCAAAGGAGTAAAAGCGCAGTTTAAATATTACCTTTTCCTGATGCGTGCATTGACCAGAGACCCTTCAAGCCTTGGATTTGTCCCAACAAGGAAAACAAGATCTGCCTCTTCAATGCCAGCGATAGTTGTGTTCATCACATAGTTAGACCTGAAGTCAATGCTGAGAATGGCAAGAAAGTGATCAAAAAAAAGATTAATAAAAATGTAATCATTTAAAACTTAAAAGCAAAAATTTTATATTTTGCCCTCCCATTATTTTTTGAAAATAATAGTCATAGACGTGTTCCACACAAAAACTGATAAGGAAGAATCAAAACTCTAATAAATATTCAGCCTTTCAGCATTTTATATGCATATGCTACAAACAAAAAAATTCATTTGTGCGGTGACGTCACAAAATAAGACAATATTTTGTACACTTATCACATGTTTAAACCACTAATCTCTACTAAAATAATGCAACGATCTAGATCTAGCAGATTCAAACCTGATTGTTAAGCTAGATCTAGATATGCATAGAAGATTTTAATGAAGTTCTTGATCTTTTAATTTAATTTATATTTTGTTTGTCTCGTTCTTCGTTTTTTTTCTCATTTTTGATTAACTGCTGACCAAACTATGGCATCGGGATTGAACGGCAGTATCCACCAGAGGCCTCTGATTGGTCGACATGCCAACCACAGCCGACAAACTTGCACCCATGTATATCAGCTCTTGAGGATCAACTTACCCAGAGTTGATCATCGGGAAAGTTTCCTCTGTGCAGAGCATTTCTGAGCCCAGACGGTTGATCATGTCCTTCAGACAAATCATTGCCTCCAGATCTGCCTGCCCCCCAGCAACACCAGCAATGGATTCTGCATTTGCACTCTTTACCTACAGTGAAAAATAAAAGTCACAACTATTTCCTTTACATTGCTCATATTGACAAAAATGCCATAGACCATAAGGATTCTGTATATAAAAAATATATAAATTATACTTTTATCCAAAGCACTAAAGTATAAACACCCTTATCTTTTTATGATCACAATGGAAACATGTATTTAACGTGATCTCTAAATTATTGTTGTAGCCTGTGTAGAAGTACTCAAGGGACATGCTTTAAAAAGATGTAAAAAAGTGAGACATGCATGGCAAATTGATAAAAGATTTTCATGTTGAGAAAATATCACAGCTTCAAAATAAAATGAATGCTAATCTAAGGGATCCATTACACTTTTCCTTTTTATGTTTTTCATTCTATTCTTTCCCTTTCAACAAAATTTATTTTAGTTTATACAATGTGATCAAGGATCACAAAGTCATTAATATAGTTAACTAAAACATAGTTCGCATTTTTCTTTCTAGTTTATTTGGCAAAAACATAGCCTTGAAAAGTAATTGAAAAATGCCAACAGGCAGGCCTCACTCTTTCAGCAACATCAAACAGTGCTGTTTCCCAATCTGTTGCAACCAATTCACCCATCTTGTTTCTCACAAAAGGAGTTGTCAGACGCTGCCGTTTCAGACCATCGTATGCAAATCGTGATTTGTCTGAAATCCATTCCTCATTGATATCCTGTGGAAAAAAAAAAAAACAGTGAATGAACAGGGTGATCAATTAATGTTTGTATGAAAGATTTAAGATAGAGACATCCAGAGGTCCAATAAAGCAGCAAAAGAAAATCCATGTTGTGGTATGACAATATTTATGTTAATAGTTATTTAGGCAATACCTCATTAAGGCGAGGTAGAATCCTCATGACTTCGTTGGTTCTCATGCTGACCACAATGTTGCTGCCAACTGCATCCATAACATCAATGCTTTCAATCCTCCTGTTAAGATAGAGTTTGAAATAAAAAAGTGACAAATTATGTCAGGACATAAAGGTTAAATAAGCCACCAGGCAAAAAAGTGAAAGCCTTTAGCTCTAGGCACCAGTTTTAGTGCAATAGATAACAAAGGTGATTGGCCAAAAAGTGGTTTACCCCCCCATCCATCTTCGTTAGCGTTTGCCTTATATTAACCAGTTTGATGAGTGAATTTGTGAAGTAAGGCTTTAGTTTAGAATAAAAGAAACACAGAAACATTGAAATATTAATCTGGCTCGACTTGTCCATATATATCATTATTTCATTTTGTTAAAAAATAGTGCTAACATAGGGAAATGGTAAGTATAGCTTCAAGTCTCCTCTCTATAGGCTTGGTATCAAACAAAAGTCTTCAGCTGTGTTGTTATTAACTAATTGATGAAACTGTTTTTCAAAACAAACAAAAAGACATTTCTTTTTCAATACAAGAAATTCAAATATTTTTAAAAAATGTGTTAATTTCCAATTTTAACATAAGCTGGTATAGATGGGAATATCTCTGCTGTTTTTCGTGTACTCCAGGTGAAAAACGTGTACGATTACCGTGTCTCCCATGGCCTTGTGGTAAAAGCGTATGGTTTTGATGTCAGTGCTCCAACAGGACAGAGATCAATGACATTTCCAGACAGCTCAGACTTGAACATTTTCTCCACGTAAGTTCCAACTTGCATGTCAGAGCCACGACCTGAAGTTCCCAGATCATCCACACCAGCCACTTCACTAGCAAACCTGTGTGTGAAAACAAGCAAATAAACTTTGAGATACAGGCACAAAAATCACCTTTTCTTTTTTTCTTTTTAACAAAAATTTGAGTTGACACACAAAGGTTTTGTCATTGTGAGGTAATGATGCCAAGCGGATTTTTTTTTTTTTTTACTAAACCTTTACATGATTAAGTGGGTGCTTCTGGCCCAATAGTTGGGGCATTGGGCCACCCTTGTGAGCATGCTGGGTTATATACCAGTTGAGAGCAAATTTTTCTGCCCCCCTTCCCCCCTGTGGCATCCAGCACAGAATGAGTAGCTGAGGCTCTTGAGTCACGGCAAAAGTAAAGTGCGGCAAGGAAAGTAATAATGCTGTTTGCCTGATACAATCAGAATCCTAACTCTTGGTTCCCCAACGCTTTATCAAGAGCATGGGACCAACTTTACTTTTTTACATGATAAGTTGCATAGCATATTGAATTACAAAATATACCTCCCAGTCACATATCAGTAGCAAAATAAAAAATGTGTATGGCCTGAAACATGAGTGATGGATTGATGGGTCAGAGGTAGTATTAATTCATCCTCATTTTTTCGTTCTTCTATTAAAAATCTGAAAGTTTAGCATCTCTGGTGGAATACAATGCTCCTTTGCAATTTGTACTGATAAAATCCAGTCTAACAAAAAATACTCTGCAAAACCTACAGTTACCCATAGATCACATACCTAATGCATCTGGTACAATGAATGCAACGAGTCATTATCGTCTTGATCAAAGGTCCAATGTTTTTGTCCTCCACAGCTCTCTTGCCAGTGAAAGCATTGTCTGTGAATCTGCTCCTGTCACTGCCAAATGCCATAGATTGATCCTGCAAGAAGTATGATGAGCATAGAAAATTGGATAAAATTTTTCTAACCAGATTCTCAATCCTTCATATTATATGCCCTCAACGACACTCATTTAGACACCCTTTAGTGCATATAATATATTGTATTTAGTTACATAATGATCTTTTGCAACCAAGAGAACAGCCATAAAAGTACCAATAATAATATTATGCATTGGCAATAATGAAAACAATGGTTCAAACATATAGCAAATATTAATTGTATTACTGTTGCAGGTAAGCATGTCTAGATTATGGCTTCATGAAACAAAGAACAATTTGAAATAGATCTCTGCTGTTTGATTTGAAAAGTTAATAGAATCATAATCCCACCTGTAGATCACATTCACCACCCTGATCACAGATGGGACAATCTAATGGATGGTTCACTAATAGAAACTCCATTACTCCCTCTCTGAAAAGAAAGAAGATAAGTTACAATGCAGTGCCTTAATGGGAAATTATTTATAAAAATTAATCTATGAAGATTTTTAAACACTTTTGTTTGGTTAACAAAACTCATGTCTTCCAACAAAGTATAAAGATTTGCGAAATCACATCCCTATACAAAAAGAGTCAACTAGATCTTTTATCTTTCCAAATCATAATCTAAATCCTTCATTAAACCTCTGAAACCATATATATGCATACTTAATTTTATCAAATGCAAAATTTAAGATATAAGATCAAAATGTTAAAACTCATTACCTTGCTTTGCGGGTGACTGGTGAATCTGTTTTCACTTTCATTCCTTTCATAACTGGCATTGCACAGGATGCGATTGGCTGAGGGATAAGTATTTATATATACCAAATTAGGATAAACATTTTAAAAAAAAACATAGAATAAGACAGTTTATAAAAACTTCATTGGCATAACAATGAGCTACACCTTCTAAATTTGTATGTTACAGCACAAATGAAAATGACTGTTAGCTGCTGCCAAATTTTATGCACATTGTAAAAGTGGTTGAATATCTAAACGAATGCATATATTTTTAACTGTCATGACAAGATATAAAAAGTTCTTCAGGAACTGGATTTTTCAATAGACATGACAATATTGAGACTTCGGATAAAAAAAATATTTGGTCCGTAAATTTAATAATCTTTTTAAACATAGGTTTTGATACATAATCTATTATCTTTTTTTTTTTACAATCATTGGATCATATGTTTGTAAATTCCATATTTTCAAGTTATTTACCATGTGCACAACATAGAACATTTAATGGCCTGTGGCATGTTCTTACTCTTAGAGTTAAAAAAAGTTCTATGTAGAAATTTTGATTATTTCAACATTTTGTTATAAAATGTTCACCTTGGCTGATTTCTCCACTTCAACAAGACACATTCTGCAATTTCCAGCCACTGATAAGCGGTCATGGTAACAGAAGCGTGGAATTTCTACACCTGCAGCAGCACATGCCTGTAGAGAAAAAGCAGCAGCATAGTCTTACTAGTGCAATACAAAGAAGCACATACCATACTACAGAAGTTAGTTGTGCGATTGGGAAAAGCTTTAAAAAAAATGCTTGTGCTAAAATTAACATGAAGTATGAGCATTTAATATGCGGTTCATCATTTAAACAAGTTACGACATAAAACCCTGAACAGCGTGAACTTGTGTGTACATAAGAGCCTCGATGAAAGTAAGAGAGTGTAAGGACACCTTATATACTGTTAAATATTTAAACATAAATAAAGTATGTTACTACATAATCTTCAGATACTGAAAATGCATTAAGGCCCATGTTTTCATGTTGGGAAAAAAAAAATGGGGAAAAACTAGTTCACCTGCAACACTGTGGTTCCCGGCTCCACAAAAACTTGTTTGTCATCAATAAAAACTTCAACTAGCTGTGGTGCAGGTGCCGGTTGGGATGACTTAAAAGCTGAAACAAAAAAAGCATGACCATTTTATGTATTTAAATGTATTTTTTTTATTTTTTTTTATTTGTAGGACAATCTCAAGATGTTCTGTAAATTAACATTAGGACACATTAAGCTGCATATTCAATCAGCCCTGTTTCATATTAAACATTATTCATGTCAAAAACAGAAAAAAGTTCAATACTTGGTTAGGTTGATGATAATGATGTCATAATATATGCCTCCCATAAGAATGCTTCTAACTTACAAGTACTGGAGTTTACATCATTATGATGAAGTAATTTCTCGGATATATTTTATAATTTTTTAACTAATTTGAAGGCTTACATGAATATTTACACTTACAGCATTAAAAATCGACCAAACACACCTTCAAAAGAAAGTGTCAGTCGATATATTCATTTTTTTTGGTTTTATTGACTTTCTAAACAGGTGGATATAATTATAACTAAGCGATTTTAATTCTCATCGCAGAGTCTAAATCTTCTAAAAGTTTTTCTATAAAATATAAATTTTAATTGAATCTAGATCTAGAATTCCCTTTAAAACTGTCAAGTTTGTGTAGTTATTCAAAGTCATTAGACGTGGATAACAAAAATGTGCTGTATTTATAGAATATATAATAAATATCCTTTTATAACTACTGAACTGAGCAAAGACAAAAATTTAGAAGTGTTTAAGGTTTTTAACAATTTAGATATGAAAAAGTTCACAACACTAATCAATCGTCTAAGGAACTTTAGGAAGGCATTTCGTAAGTCAATGGCTGATATGTTGTTTTTTTAAATCCAACATCAGGAACTACTGTAACTAGGCTGCATACCTGATTGGAAAGACACTGGACATAAATGATAAAATTTTAACTGTACAAATGTACTAAGTGCCTGAAAAGAAAATGTTCTATTTTCCCACCTGTTTGAGTGAGTCCCAGAGCATTCTGTAACTTTCCAAGCTGACGTACTGGCCAAAGGCGCAGCATGGCTTCTTATCAAATTGTAAACTGAAAAAAGATTTTTATACACTCAAGATCACAATCTTTAAGAAAGCAACATGAAAATTCAGAAGATCAAGGGAAGTTTGTTGAATTGATGGGTTTTTGTCTGAATAAAGTAAAAGTTTGCAAGATGTCCAAGGAAGCTTACAACATATTTCACATGAAATCAATTTTAATTACATTTCGCTTGATGTTGACAAGTTCAACATCAACAATGCCTAGACTATGGATCTAGATCTAGATTAAACCTAGTGTCGTTCCAAATACATTCAATATATGTTTCATCTAGTTCCTACATATTATATATATATCTCTATTTTAACAAACGGAATCGTTTTATGATAGCATTTGAAATAACACTAATACAGCTTATAAATAAAGGGGTAAGAAACAATACACTGATTAGTAAATTATGCACATTTTAAGATTTTTTATAACAACAGCATCATTATTTCATGCATGACAGGGTAGCCTTTAAAGTTTGCAGAGCAATACAAGATTCCAATGAAATGGGCCTACCCATTGAAAGCTTCCTATGATAGATATAATTTTGAGAACATATAGTCCAAGGCTTACGTAGAATGTAGATCTAGAGTCTAAATCTTTCAAGATTAAAAATAAATCTCTTCTAGATCTAGATTTAGATAGGACTCTAAGTTTAGGCCTACCAAAAGTACCATACCTTCTTAAATTCGCATTTTTTAGCCTAAATGAAAGCTACCACTACGTACGTTGTACTTACTAGATCTACCCCTAGATCTAGACTCTAATAGATCTGTCGGCCCTAGATCTATTTACTTTTAGAGGCATTGGTAAAGGTAAAGCCTACCATCAAATTAAAATGCATTTATGCTATTTTCTATCTAGACCTAGTTAATCTGGATTAATTCTTTTTTTTTTCTTTTTTCAGTCCAGTCGATTTTTTGTCTGATGGAGGCTTAAGGTCGAAAGCTTACATGTTCTGTATCGTTTAGTATTTTTGGAGCTGCACGTCTAGATCTAGATTTTGACTCTAGCTCTCTCTAGATAGTAGTCTAAGTAGATCTGTTTTTGTAATTTTTTTGGTGCCTTGCATAGACTGATCTAGATCTAGATCTATTGTTTACCAAGCTCTGCTGCGACATCAACTGATTATCTAATCTGGTTTCTTTCATTATGAGAATGTTTTAGAAAACTAAACATTTTAAATGTATTACACAGTCAATAAAGTGCTTAAGGCTTGATGCTAAAAATTAATACTGTACCGTTTTAAAGCTGCAACTTCACCTTTCGGTTTTTGTTGTCACCGACGAGAAGGACTCGGAGTTGAAGGAAAACTTGGAAGAGTGACTTCGGCTAGGCTTCCGGTGACCTTAGCAAAAAAAATACAGTCCAATTCGCAAAATAATCACAATAGCCTAATTCAATAAACTATTGTTTGCGTAATGCTTCTGTGCCAACAAAATAAAACATCAAAAAACACCCACAAAAGCACAAAGGCGACAAATGTAGGCCCTACATCTCGAAAGGCAGTAATATCATTTATGAACGTCGGGACATATATAAAGTGACTGAAATCTACACATAAAACACATTAGGCCTATAGCCTACATGTACCAGCTAGATCTAGATAATTAAAGAAATACATTAAGAGGCAGGCATTAAAATGAACCTCTTACCTTGGGTGGATAACAATGTTTAAATGTAAAAACATAATAGTGTTCTTTTGACATAGAGCCCCTCGAGTAACATTATGAATACAAAATATTATGCAAGGATGGAAGCAAACACCAGTCTAGATTGAAAAGAGTTGTTCTACACGTCGAAACGTGTGGAAACATAATGAGGCGCGGGGAGAGTGAGAGAGAGGAGAGAGAGGAGAGAGAGAGAGAGAGAGAGAGAGAGAGAGAGAGAGAGAGAGAGAGACAGACAGACAGAGAGAGATAGCGAGATTATTATTATTATTATTATTATTGTTATTTTTATTATTACTGTATTATCATCATCATCATCATCATCATCATCATCATCATCATCATCATCATCAACACCGCCGCCGCCACCACCAGCACGGCCACCGCTACCACCACCATCATTTAAGCTCTGGTTGATTACATACAGGGATGTGCTCATCATGTAACATTGTTTTGTAACACTATAGGCATAGGCCCACTAGGCCTATCCTAGCGCATCATGCTTTAGCGCATCAAAGGACTGACGCGCGGTAGCAGCTTGATTTCTATTAATAGAAATCTGTGTGCGCTTCGTCCTGCCCCCACTTTCCTCTCCCCAGTAACATTCAAGTTCTGCCACACTGTTACGTAACCAAGTAATCTAGGGGAAGTTATACAAATCTATGATGCCCTTTCTTTACATCGGGGTGACTTTAAGAATCCAGTAAGCTCTTTTAATTGTTTAAAGAATTCATGAAGGTCTATTACAGAAAGTGATTTTTTTTTTACGAAAAATTTCTCTAGAATCCATTTCGACAAGTGACAAGACTCTATGTATTAACTACATTTCTATGTTGAATGCCTATTATCAGGTAGGCCTACTAGGACAACCATTGGTCATGGTGCAAGTGGTAGAGCGTTGGTCATCCAACCGGGAGGTCCCTGGTTCGAAACACAGAATAGGTTAAAAAATTATTTGCCAAATTTTGTCCCCTACTGATTAGGTCTGGGTCGTTGTAATATGATTGTCATGGTATCCCCGCACTGCTCTCTCTCTCTCTCTCTCTCTCTCTCATTTCATCACTCTCCTTTTGTATCTCTGTCTATCTATCTATTCTATTCTCTATTCTCGCTTCTTCTATTCCTTTCTTTGATTTGACATCTGCGGCTATTTTTTTAATTGTTTACTTATGGTTGTATCTTACTCTATGTCTTACCTTCGTTCTGCAGCACAATTTGTCTCTTGGGTATACCCCCACCTCTTGCCCAGTTTTCCCCTTTCTCGCAACCTTTCTACTCCTAATATGTGTTCTACCTGAGCAACAAAACTATATTTAGCTTTATAGGCTATTATTATGTAAATAAATTAACTTATTGTGTAAGGTACGCACAATATAGCCGTAACTGTGCTGACATACCGTAAAGCACACGCAAACTCAGGTAAACAGTAAAGTACCGAAAATCTTGTTAATTTAGGCTAAATGCCGGTACATATCAGCCGAAATAAACTAATACGAGTTAAATAACTTAGATGAAAAAAGACATGTTATAGTTAATAATGAGTAGATACGAGTTGCCTTAAAAACAGAAGACATTTCCAGAAGGTTTATTTCATACATCTTTGAGTAAATGTATCAGGCAGATAATTTCCACCAACTTTCAAAACGACTATGTATTGATACTAAGTCGCTTACTGTCTAAGTTCTTATGTGAAATTCTGGTGCCTACTTATTATTAAGAGCTGTGGATGGAAATAGAATGTATCTCTTGTTGGCGAGGTATGTCAGCTTCTGTAAGCATCAGTCGCAGAAAGCAAAACTCTCTTCTAGTTTAACATCTCTTAGATTCTCTATGACAATCCTTAGCAGCGACTAGACTGCGTAGTGATTACATTATCCAAGACAAAAGCCGATCACATTAAGTCTCTCTATTTAATGTTCTTACCTGAGCAAACCTTTCTCAAGGAAATGGATGTGATATGGTAGTTTATTTGGTCATTTTATGACTTAACTGGTCTAGGCTCTTACTTATTGTGTGATATAACATACAGAAATAATTGAAAAAAGTTATCATAGTAGTTTGTTGTTTTTTTTTTTTGCTTCAATTAAAAAATGACCAACCATCTTTGCATCTAATATTTTATATTATAAGACTTATTTTCCTTCATAAACCATCTTAATGATTTGTATTTAAAGTTGTATTTGTCTGGATGCTACATTATAGGTACAAGATGCAAGAAATAATATTCCCATACTCTTCATCTTAGAAATGAATATACTCATGTTGAGTGATAATGTCTATCACCCTGTGTTTTTCTCAGAATTCTCTACTGATACACTACTTAAACTTAGTCTTTGTACAATTGATTTCAAAATCTATACAAAGACACCTTGATAAAATAAGTGAAAATCTTTCTCCTATTTCTTCCAAGCTCCAAAAGAATACAATTTCTAAGAAAGATCTGACATGACTAATTTTCCTTTACATTAAAAGAATATCCTCTTTCACGCAAAACCCTTGAATATTGTAATACATTATAGAAATTTTTTATTTAATCAACAAACTTCTGATGACAACCAACAAACAATGCATAGATTTTTGTCTATGCATATAACATTATATATTATATAATTTACATAGATATGACACATAAGAGTATATATATACGCACTCTTTACATGTGATTAACAAAGAGGCAAAAAAATGGCTTTTGATTTTCTAGATATACAATAAATATAAATATAAGCTATTAAAAAAATAAGTGAAATATAGTACAATTTTATCATGTAATATTCCTGAAGTAAAAACAAACAAAAAAACAATAAAAAAATTGTCTCAAGCCAGCTTTCCAATTCGAAATCAAAAGAAAATACTATTTAGATTAGAGTGTTTGTAAAAAAAAAATGATTGTCACAACTACTTGATCTTATAGTTTAAAAAAATTAAACCAGAATCACTTGACTAATCACAAATGTGTATAAGATATAATGACTATCATGGCTCTTATCAGTAAAGATGGAAAACAATAGCAAAAATATTCTGTATTTACTTAGCAAAAAAATCCAGTAAATAAACAAAAATTTGGATTTAAAAAAATGTAAAAGAAGGAAAAGAAAAAAAAAGCATTTAATTGGAATATTCGTTATGATTCGAATATTCAGAAAGTACATGTAAATCAATTAATTTTTTTTTTCAATTTTAAAGTGCACTCAATGATGAACTGTAGAGGAAAAATAACCCTACAACTAAAGGATGGCATTTTTAAATAGTGACTGGACCTAAAGAGAAGACTTTCATGCCTTTTGTAAATATGTCAAAATAGGAAGTACAGTGAGAAGTGTTAGATCAGACAATATGAAATTGAGACAAGATGAAGTACAACTAAAGAATAACGTAAGCCATCTAGGATCCATTAACATTAAGCTTTAAGTTCAATTTGGATTTTTTTTTTTTTTATAAATACATTTTTTTTGTGTCCCCCCAAACCATAAATAAATGGTATTGGGACAACAAATTACATATCACTCTGTCAAATGAATGACCTGATTTTTAGTCATGAAAAAAGAAACTTTTTGTTTTATTCACACTGCTTACCTACACATTAATACTACTTTAAATGGCTGCATCTGTTAATGCACTTTTGAATTACGAAAAGTATATATTTCAATCTGGAGACAGAGGTAAATAGAATAAAGTTTAGCGCCAAGCATATCTGCCCTCTTTGATGCCTTCTAATTAAACTTGTGTTGATATTACTTATGTAGAAGACAATATCTTTGTTTGGACTTAATTGAACCACCTCACATGCAAACATTCTCTTTTGTGCTTTTTGAATGTGAGTTTACTGTCATAGATTCCATTTAAACTTAGTTTAAATAAAGATGAACTATTCAAGTTTAATTTTTATTTATTATAGAATTGGATAGTAAAAGAAAATAGCAATCTTTAGTGCACATTAAGTGTATATATTTGAAGATATGGGAATACTGTATTTTTTTGCAAAAGTGAAAAAAAACAAGTAATATTTATAATTTTATTTAAACTCTTTAAGCCCTCATGCCCATTCCACGTTTTGACATAGGTTTTAGATAGATCTATAAATGGAAAGAGAGTACTTTTTTTCATTTTCTGTCATTTTTTGTGATTTTACCTGCTGCAAGCTCTAAAGTACAAAAATTTACCTTTAAGTCACAACCACTGTAGCAACCTCAAACACTTATATTATTCTCTGGTAAGAAGTTGGAAATTCCTAAATATATAATCTAAGAAGATACACATCCAAACAAAATTAATTTATTTGTAGAACGTATGCCAAAAAGTCAAATTTAGATAAACATGTTAACTATAGCTTTAAGAAGTCCAAACAAAAATGTGGCACCTGTTTCACCTACTCAGTAAGCCACTCTCTCATAATTTTATTTACAGCCTTGGGGTCGTTGTTTTGCACGAAGTGATTTGCGTCCTGAATGCGTTTCACAGTAATCTTTGGGTTTGCTTTCTCCACAAGGTCTGGAAAGGCTGAACTCAAAGCAACATCTTGGCAGCCCCAAATTAGCAGGACAGGCATTGTATAGTTCAGGTCATAGTTGACAGGGCCACCAACTCTTTGAAGGGCCGCTCTGTAGTAGTTTAATGGAGGGGTCAAAGCACCTGGATAAAAGTAAGTGCAAGCAGTTGCAGTAGCAATACTATCTCTCTATTAAAGTATTGAGCAGTATTTACCTGATTTATTCTTAACTTAACCTTTAATGCCAAAATTAAATCGTTTACAAAACTGAAAAAGCATTTTTATGAAATCCCAAAACTATGAAACATCAATTTTTCCAATACGAAACATCAATTTTTCGAATACTTCTACTTATAGAAGAAAACTTAGGGAGGGTGATTATAAACCAAATTTTGTAAATCTTAAATCTACACAAAACTAAACCAATGACACAACCCATTATTAACCACACAACATTAAATGGAAGAAATAGCATTGATGTCTGCCCCTATAGTCGGAGAGCTCTCTCTCTCCTTTTGTTTAATATCTTCTAGATCACGAGGAAAATCCTGTACAACAAATATTACCATGTTCCCTAAATTGAACAATTGATATACCTGATGAAAAAAAAAGAGTGAATTTATCCTCTTAGAGTTAGAGGTTTTGCATAAAGTGTGTGTTTTGGGGTTTGGGGGAGGGGGGATAGTCTCCAATAAATATTTGCATTAAACATTTTTTAAACGAATTCTTGCTTGATTAAGCTTTGTTCATGCTTAACTTTTCTCAAAGCTTTTGTAGTGCTTGTTACAAAAAAATATTAAAATGAATATTAAACTATGATTTTTCTACATGTTCAGAATATCATTATCACTACCTGGCTGGGAGAATACATGCTTATAAGCGTTGATCTCGTCTTGATCCATGCCTGTACTTTTAAAGATGTCAACAATCATGTTGTAATTCTGTGATTTCATCAGTAGCTCTGGCAAGAAAGGTAGCTGGAAAAAAAACATATACCTGCAAAAAAGAAAAAAAATAAATGTCTTGAAACATTAGGTTAATAGTGAGACAAGAAAATGTCGACAAAAAGCAAAAACGGATAGAACTCCATTAATAATATACTATGCTCTGAAATGTTTAGGCTTTTAATCTATAATTTTAGACAATATATCAGAATTTTAGTTTGTGTCACACTGACACTAGCTTCCTTACACCTGTATGATTCTTGAAAGTTATCTTGTGTATGTTTGGTCCATTCTATTATTATTATTATTATTATTATTATTATTATTATTATTATCACCATTATATTTATAATTGTTATTATTATTATTATCATCATTATAGCTATACATATTATTATTATTTTAAAGCATTATATCACATTGAATATCAGTTGCAAATTGTATAGTAAAAAATGTATGTGTTACGATGATATAAGTCAGCAATTGAATGGTAATGAATTATAACATCATTTATCTTTGTGTCTACCCCAGTTAGCCTGAAAACTCACTTCAGTGAAGTTCTATAGGAAAACATTTCTAATTTCTATTTTCTTTCCTATTATTTAAAGGTGCTTAGAAGTAATTAAATTGAGCTGCTGTATAAATAACCTTCCATGATTTTCCCAGTTACCACACGAGAACCAAGTCTCATCATAATTACCATGACATTTTCCTCTGTTTCGAATCTTTCTTAATGAGTTTTTGCATTACAGGTCCCGGGGGTGCATTCATTATGATGAGTTTGTCAACATAGTCTGGATACAATCTTGCGAAGCCCCAAGCAATACCTCCTCCCCAATCATGAGCAACCAGAGTACATGATTTGTAACCTGCATCGACAAATACATCATTAGAATTTTTTTTTTTTTTTCATGTAGATGCAATTTGGTATAATTTCATAGAGAATCTCTGGAATATGGAAAGATATTGAGAAAACTCAGAGCAATAACACTTTAATCCAATAATTTGATAAGATTTCAAACGCCTTTTCCTACATTATAGCATTCCTCTGCAAATCAACCTTGGCAGCTGTTCCTTTTGAAACGTTTAGCAGTATGATGATTTTTTATGTCTTACGAAGCCGTTACATCTATTCTGCTTTATAATTGTAGAAGATGGACATTAAAAACACAATATAGTTGCAAGCTCTACAACCCCCATTGCCAACAACTAGAAATAATTCGAGATATCAAATATTCAACTATCATAAAAAGCATTGACCATATCATCACTTATACCAGGCCTAAAACGACTATATAACATCCACTGGCCAAAGAAAAACTAAATAATCTACAAACAGTCATCCACAACAGGAGAGAAAGGAAATATCTTGATGCAACAGTAACAGACTTCCCAGGTAGAGAAACCTGATGATATCTCCGTGGATTGTTTTGAGTCAAAGTAAGTAATTCAACAAGGCTTAGTTATCAATAAAAACCTTGTACGTGTTTGATGGTCTATCAGAATTAGAACATTCAACCATTACCCAATTTATCATTGTATTATGTTATTTAAGCAACAAAAACAAAAATAATAATAATAACTTTGAATAGGATCACAAAAACCGAAACTAAAATTGGCCAAATGACTGGATGATACGAAAAAGCTGCAATTTTGCAACATAGTTATGAAAAATAAAACACTAATTCATTAGCACAAATGAGATCACATCATATCCAAAAAGACTTTATACCCACTGGTTTAACTAACACAGTTAAGAACTGCTTTTTATAGTCTCCAAATTATTATTATCATTATTACTGGTCTGAAACTGAATATTTGCATTAAAAACTAGAAAATGTTTGTACATAAAAATACCTAGAGCAAGAATCACTTGCTTCACATCGGCCATCAGTTTGTGCAAGCTGTAAGCAGCAAGACCAGAGGGCTTGTCTGACTCATTGTATCCCCTCATATCAAAAGCAACCACTCTGAAACAAAATTTGATAAAATGTCCTGTATTTATCCTGTGTCCTATTCATAGACTATGACATTATGTTTTAGTACTACAAAGAGGCCTGCTCATCACTGAAACAGGTAATATAACATTTAAATGAACATTATTTGTTACGCTTTCCATCAACTAATTATACTCAATAAACATAAACAGCAAACAAGGTCACATGCTAAACATGTTTATACAAATATGTCTTAACCATTTGAATGAACCTCAGTTTCAGTTATATGTGTTTCTAGATTATTATGTCTTTCTTCTCGACTTTTCAGCTCAATCAAACCCTTTATCATTGATAAATTTCAATGCCTTTGCATTTATCTAAGCTGGTTATAAGCTTAGAAATAAATAATTTAATTACAAAGCATTACCTATAATCTGACTGAAATTCTTTAATTTGATGTCTCCAAGAGAACCAAAATTCTGGAAAGCCATGCATGAACAGCATCAAAGGTTTATCCTCAGGGCCACTTGCGACATAGTGAATACGAACATCCTGTAAAGAAGTGACATGTTTTATTGACAGTGAATTATTATGCTTTGTAAAAAGTGAAAATTACTGAAGCCTTAAAATTCTACCTAACCACCTTGTTCCACTTATTTAAAGACTTTGATTTATAATATTGAGGCATAGATTAAAACTCTCCAAGAGCGCTTCAAATCTCTTTTTAAAAATGTTATGCATGAGATAAACTCTGTTGAAAAAGATACACAATTGAAATGTAAGGGAATTGTATCTTACAATATATTTGTAACACAAATTACAAAAAATTACCTCAAGGTGAAGATATCCGTGGGTACCAAGAGACGTATCATCTAGGCAGGCTGGTCGCTCAATTACTTTCCAATGAAAGACCTTTTTAAAGCCAATTTTGAAACATGATCTTATGACACCAAACAATGTTAACACACCATAGAAGGAGGCAACCAACCATAACATCACTTTCTCTACCAATACATGGTCCATAGTTGAAGCCTGAAAGGGGAAAATGGAAAATATATTTAATATGCAACCACCAACTTTTTTACAATCTTTGCCTCACGAAGAACCTATGCCGAGTCTATCGATAACCTTTAATTTTTTAAGCGCCCAAAACAAACGGCTTTTATTATTATTATTATTATTATTATTATTACCATAATTATTATTATCATTATCATTATTATAATAATCACAGAGCTAACAACATAAAAGTTATAAAAGTTTAATATTTAGCTAGAAAAGTACAGAAAATTACCATACGCTTTTTTGGCATAATATTGGTAACTCTCTTATGTGAAGTACAGATTTGATTGAAATGTTTTGTGATAGTTATAGTTGAACTTTAACTATTTTATAACTTTTTGTGCCTTGTTTACTATGCTCCACTGTGATATTAAGATTGAATTGATCATCTTAGCATGCAGCTTATGAGAAATGAATAGCTAGAGGTCTTACATCTAATAATACCAGCCATCTATTTTCTATAAGTGAGAACATATCTTGCCGCCCTGACATCCCTTTGTATAACTCACAAGGGCAGGCAGTAAAGAAAGTAGAGAGGAAGGCAGAGCAAGTGTAAAAAAAACAACAGGACTGTTTGTACATGAGGATATATACAAATACAGTAACGTGTTCAAGGTTACAAAAGATAAAAAATACATCAATAATTATTAAAACCAGAAAGTATCAGCTGGCGGGTCAAACATACAGCTCTTTAAAATATGCCACAAGCTTTTAGATAAAAATAGATTAACTCTACCCACTGATGATTTGGCAAAAGATGGTCCAAGCATACATAACGATTTCCTCATTGATGAAGTGAAGAATACCAGAGATCACATGAGTAGACTGTGTGTTAAATTAAGATGGAGAGATTGGCATGCGAACGAAAGGCCTATTGGATGATCAACACAAAGTTAGATCAAACTCAATAAAAAAGCGTTAACTCGCAATGACGACAATAGTCAAGACTAGATGTATAGATAGAGAGATGGTACTATTAATGGAATTTTCAGACACATAAGAAACAATAAAAGGAAACAGCGCCTTGGGATCTATCGATATCTTGGGGTTGTTGAATAACACAATCTCGATAACAAAATGGCAATGAAATATCCCATATCGATATAATAATTAAATTGTTCCTACATTCTGCGCACAAACGTTCTATATTTTTCTCTAATGCGGTAGCGTTATTGACAGAAAAGATGTAGCTGTACGACAAATATGTCAAGTGCAAGAAACATTGGGGCTGTTCGGTAAGGCAGCTCTGTTAATGAATTACAATACTGCTTGAATGTATATAATGCACATTGATAGGTGTCGCGTCAGATTTTAAAAAAAAGGAACTTAGGTGCATTACTAAATACGGACATCGACAGACCGACTTTTTTGTGTCTTTAACAGCTACACATACGGATGCCACTTTCATTTTCGTAGGGTGAAAAAATTGTCGCAAAGTCCGACTGTTTGCCTTAGATCGGATATCGGGTAGGAAGAAGTGTCAGAAATCAGGTCGGAAAAGTCTTGATTGTCAAATTTGTCAGAATTCTGACCAGGCTAGTGAATAAGTATGTGTACAATCTCTTCTGTTCAAAGTCTAATAACAAAAACTCAAGAAAGTTTAGTGGGAACTTTTCAGTCAAGTTAATTTTTCTGATGCATGTAAAAGACAAGAGACGAGTATAGGGCTTCAGCTGGCTAAAGAAGATGGAAGGTGTACACCCAAATTAGTCAATGTTGAACTTGAGCTGTCTAAGAGACGACGAAAGGTGTAGACCCAAATTAGTAAAACAATCTGTCCAATATTTTTAGGGGTTGGGAAAATGATGATGGGCGCTCAAATCAAGAAGGTTTTTGATGGGTATAAAAATCAGAACAGAGAATATAAAATGGGAGATCCATGGGTTAGTATCTTCTAAGATAAGAGTTATAGGGTATTGGAATCCTTAAAAAGTAGCTTCTTCATACAAGAAGGAATTCTTAGAAGAAAGGGATATCGCAGCAGCCTCAAGGAGCAATGGGAGGGCCGAGAGATCGGACCAAGCATAAGCTGACCAGAAATATGTCTAAATATGTTTAGTGTAGGTAGGAGGCTACAGTGAGTTTGCTGGGGTGCTGGCACAAGCTGGTCCCAGTGGAACCATCAGGATGCCAGCAGGGGTTTGCTCCTGGGAGTTTACGGGGATGCTGGGGCAAGCTGGACTCAGTGGTTACTCTAAGATGTCAGGATACCGAGGGGAAGCGGGAGGTTTGAGTGGTTTGGGATACCCAGAGGCATGGAAAGCATATTATTGCCTTGAAAGAGGGAAAAGTCGGGTAAAAATGTGTCACGAGTAGGTTGAGAGTTGTTTTCTGCTTGCCCAGATGCTTTAGCCTAGAGAAGTGTGATGTCAGTGAGTTGGGTATTGAATGAAACTTCTCAGTGGCTTTAGATCCAGATCTAGCCAGTCTTGGACGCTCTTTAGTCTTGAGTGGATCAACATCTACCTTGGGATAGCCTACGGGATTGCTTTGACTGTTCATGGAACATAGATCCCCTTTACTTCTACGACTACTTTTGCTGCTAGAATCTACTTTTTGTGCTCTCGGCGCCTGAATACAACAATAACAATAAGTTTAGCTAGAATCTATCTACAAAAGCTACCCTTGTTTTGAAACCCAAGGCTAGATTCTAGATCTATAAAAAATAGATCTAGATCTACAAACCCGCGATTCCAATGTCGTGATCTAGACTCTAGGGCTAGAGTAGATCTAGATCTAGATCTAAACAATTTATAAAGGTCCTGTGAGTTTTCTTGATGACTAGTAGATCTAGAATCTAGATTTAATGATTAGAAAATCTTGCAACTTACGGGTCTTAGAGGATCACTTTCGCTGTGGCTGAAGTCAGAGACCTTTGACCTCTTATCACCTGTGGTTGGTCGCTCAAGAAAAAAAAAACACAGTTGTCTCTCTTTTCTCATGCTATGGCCTTCCACAATTGAACCACGCCCCCCTCGCCATATCTCACCACACCTGTGGCCTTCTGTCTCAGGAAAATTTATCACAAAAGTTTTATCAGACCCTCTCTGGTTTTATCATTCATTTTATGCATCATTTCTTGAAGGCTTGTAATAGATACGTGTAAAGTAGTTTGTCACGATCGTATGCTTGTGTATGTGTGCTTTGTTGTTAATTTCTTGCTACAAAACATTAAAACTCAAGGAATATGAAAAAAAAAAATTATATGTTTTAAAGGGTAAAAAAGGGCTAGGCCTAGATCACTCTAGACATACATGTTTCTTTTCCCCTAGCAAGTTGAATCCCATCAATATAAAACTAAAAATAAACTTGCAAAATTTCGTGAGCCTGCATTTATAATGAGACCTGATGTTTATATTTAGATATGAACAAAGCACTGAATCTTAATATAATTATTATGATGTCGCTTTTAGAATGTTTAACTCGTAGCAGGCGAAGATTTACACTACAAACATTTCTATTTTCACTTGATACTGTACATTTCTTTCAGCCCGCTATTACAAGTAAATGTCACTTTGCCCATATCAAACTCACAATCATAATTCTGTATAATAAAATCAAACGTGCCCCCCCCCAAAAAAAAAAGGGGGGGGGGGTAAATTAAGAAAGTAATTAAGTAATTAAACGGTACCAACGCTTCTCTACTGTTACTGCTAGTGCAGCTGCTGCTGCTGTTGCTAATACTACAACAACAATTACTACTACTACTACTACTACTACTACTACTACTACTACTACTACTACTACTACTACTACTACTACTACTACTACTACTACTACTACTACTACTACTACTACTACTACTACTACTACTACTACTACTACTACTACTACTACTACTA